>OX155953.1:24177101-24393613 GCA_944548615.1 Micropterix aruncella | reverse complement strand
TGAAGATCAAATTGACAGAACAGAAAACAATCTACTATCGACCTTATCGGCTTTCTGATGCTGAACGTCAGACGGTTAGGGACATTGTTTCGGATCTGCTTCATGAAGGGATCATAGAAGAATCGCAATCAGATTATGCAAGTCCTGTACTTCTGGTACAAAAGAAGAATGGAGAGCCGAGAATGTGTGTAGATTATCGTGCTTTAAACAAGATAACACAAAAGGAGAGGTATCCGTTACCTCTAATAGAAGATCTATTGGATCGTTTAAATAATCATAGTGTTTTCACTATGTTGGATCTGGCTTCAGGTTATCATCAAATCAGCGTCCATGAAGATTCTCGAAGATATACAGCATTTATAACACCTGATGGCCATTATCAATATCGACGAGTAAGTTTTGGGCTGGCCAATGCACCTGCAGTATTTCAAAGGGCAATGAATGGTGTATTGGGTTCTCTACGATTCCAGTATGCAATGGCTTATTTAGATGACATATTAATCTTGGCCCATAATGAAGAAGAGGGTATCCAACGGCTTCGTACTGTTTTTGAGGTGTTGAAGAAATCAAATATGACATTGAGATTGGAGAAGTGTTCATTCTTAACTACTAAGGTTGAATATTTGGGCTATGAAGTGTCAAAAGGAGAGATTCGTCCTTCAAAGTGTAAGTTACTTGCAGTACAAGAATTTCCTACACCTTCAAATGTTCATCAAGTTCGTCAGTTCCTTGGATTGGCTGGATATTTTCGTAAATTTATAAAGAATTTCGCCATAATGGTATCTCCATTGACAACATTACTTAAGAAGGATACTGATTGGTCATGGAATGATACACAGCAAAATGCTTTTGAGGCAGCCAAAAGAGCCCTGACAGAATATCCTGTTTTGGCAATTTATAACTCTACTTTTAAGACTCAACTTCATACTGATGCATCTCAGATTGGATTGGGTGCGATTTTACTACAGGAACAAGAAAGCGGTTTATGGAAGCCAGTTGCATATGCCAGTAGACAAACGATGTCAGCAGAAAAACGTTATCACAGCTATGAATTGGAGACACTTGCTGTGGTAATGGGTGCTCGCAAATTTAAAATTTACTTGACTGGAATAACCTTCACTGTAGTAACAGATTGTAATGCATTAAGGTTGACATGGACAAAGAAAGATATGGTGCCGCGTATTGGAAGATGGTGGTTGGAAATGCAAAATTTCGATTTCGATGTGATCTACCGACCTGGACCGTCTATGTCCCATGTTGATGCGCTAAGTCGCAATCCGGCACATGTACAACGAATTGACATTAACGACTGGATTGATGTTCTACAATACGAAGATGAAAATGTACGGAATTTAAGAAAACAATTAGAGGAAGATTTGAAGAATAAAACTCGGAAAGGTCTTACTAATGATTACAAAATTGTGAACGGAAAATTATGTCGGCTTATCGATGGGAAACCCTTAATTGTTGTTCCAAAGGATGGACGATGGCGCATATTACAGATACACCACGATGAGAATGGACATAAAGGAGTTGAGAAATGCCTTCATTTAATAAGGCAGCGTTATTGGTTTGCTAAGGCACATACATTTATCAAGAAATACATAAACGGATGCCCAGAATGTCAATTCGCGAAGAAACCAACAGGAAAGCAACCAGGATTTCTGCATCCTATTGAGAAAAAGGCAGTACCTTTTGCCACTGTGCACATAGACCATTTAGGTCCATTTTGTAAGACTAAAACAGGCAAGACTAACCTTCTCGTGATGATCGATGCTTTCACAAAATTTACTATTATCGAAGCCGTACGTGATACAAGTGCAAAGTATGTTGTTATGGCAATGAATATGCTGATAAAAACATTCGGTGTACCGAATAGATTAATATCCGATAGAGGTAAAGCTTTTACAAGCAAAACATTTGAAGAGTTTTGTATTGAAAGAGGAATTAAACACATATTGAATGCAGTTGCAAGTCCCAGGGCAAACGGTCAGGTTGAAAGAACCAATAGAGCAATTTTGGATTCTTTGGTAGCCTATTGTATTGATGAGCAAGCAAATTGGGAACATTACATCTGTAAAGTACAAATGGGCATTAATTCCACAGTAAATAAAACGACAGGTAAAACGCCATATGAATTATTATTCGGCTTCAATCCTAATTTAACTGCTCATATTGAACATGAAACACCAGTTGTGGATATTGAAGTGGTAAGAGAAGAAGCAGATAAAGTCTCTAAAATCAACGCCTTGAATATGAAGACGCGTTTTGATAAGAAACGTCGAGCAGCTCAGAACTTTAAAGTTGGCGATTTGGTACTGGTAGAGAGAAAAGTTATAAAGAAAGGATTGACGAGTGGAAAATTAGTTCCAAGATTTGCTGGACCTTGTTTAATTACAGAAGTGTTCCCGAATGACCGTTACCTGGTTGAGAGTATTCCTTCATCTAGGAATAATTACAAGAATATCATCGCAAACGATCGTTTGAAGCGATGGAATGGGCAAAGTATGATTTAAAAAAAAAAAAATATATAATAAATAACCAGACATACTGCTGCACTAGTTGCAGAAATATAATGAAATTTTGATATTATGATTGATATTATATTCAAAATTTTATTTGCCCATGATATATGTTCGTTTGAATAAACAAGTCTGGTTAAGAATTTATTTTGGTGCTGGACAGTTAAAAACTGCAGCCATTAATATGTGAAACAAAGCCTTACAAAGGTTTGATATACTTTTCTATTTATAAAGTGCCTGGAGCTATTAATACGCCTTGAGGTATTTCCATTGGAAGTGGTTCATGCTATTAATAAGCTCTTGAGTCCTTTTGTAGGAAGCGGCCGATGCTATTAATACGCATCAGGATCCTTCCGAGGTATTTCCTAAATGGAATGTAAACCCTTCTGGTGATTCCCACGTGGAACGTAAATCCATCTGTAAGCACTTGTTTCTATTATGAAGTAGCTGGGGCTATTAATACGTCCCAGGGTCCTTCGGTAGGAAGCAGCTGATGCTATTAATACGCATCAGGGTCCTTCCGAGGTTTTTCCGGCATGGAATGTAAACCCTTCTTGCTAGCATTTGTTATGAAGTAGCCGAGGCTATTAATACGCCTTGGGATCCTTCCGTAGGAAGTAGCTGATGCTATTAATACGCATCAGGGTCCTTCCGAGGTCGTTCCTACATGGAATGTAAATCTTTCAAAAGCACTCGTTATGAAGAAGCCAGGGCAACCTATTAAAACTGCCTTGGGATCCTTCCGAATGAAGTGACTAATGCTATTAATACGCATAAGTAACCTTCTGAAGTGTATGCGCTTATTTATCGGAGAGATATCTACCGAGTTTTAAATCATGATCATGAAAATAAATAAAGGCTATTATTACGCCTCAGAGTGCCTTTGAGTTTTGAATAACAAAACAAAAATCAGCTGATAATATTATAATGTGCACTTGGAGTTCTTTGGAAATAGGGAATGCATTCCATCTAAATTTATTGTTGAATTCTGATTATGTTCCTCTAAAGTTGCGATTTTAGGGTGTGTTCCATCGAAAATTATTGTTGGATTGAGATTGTATTCATCTGAAATTGCTATTGAGTTGAGATTGTGTTTTATCAAAAGTGAAGACGATTGTTTGAAAATTTTGATGATCTGAAAATGAAGTTTGATGTTTGGATATGGTTTGAAGTTTGATGATTTAAGAATTTGATGATATGAATGTTGATTTGAAGTTATTGTTAAGTTGGTATTGTGTTAATCTGAAATCGTTGTTAGATAAGGTTGTATTCCATCTGAAGTAATTTTAAAAAAAAAAAAAAAAAAATTTAGATTTTTGTTACTCTGGTTGATGTTGATTTGATGAGGCTTATTTGACTTGATACGTCAAAGTCCATCAATCAACGAGGATGGAATTTTATTCTGTTGAAGTTAAAAATACTTCACATGACTTCGTCATAACTTACTAAATGTGAAAAATATTAAACTTAACAATTAAATATTAATATTTTTGTGTCGCGGTGTTTTGAGAGTAAAACTTGCACCGTGGCGCTGTTTCCTTTGTTTACAGAACATGGCCGAACGGAGAGTTCACCAATCACTCACTATTTACAGCTGCAAACAAGCATTTCTGAACAATTCATTTGCATGGTCAAATGCAAGACTACCGAGTGCTACACACATGAACCAGCAGTCGTCTCGGGGCGAGCCGATTTTCAGGATGGCCGACTGTTAGATATATTTTTTAGAATATACAACAATTTAATTTCAAGTATGACCGCAAGCGACATCTATGTATAAAAGACAGTAGCGCCATCTGCCGGTTGAACGAGAAGCCATGCGGTATAATTTTGTACGAAGTAAATGTATCAGCGGTTCGTGTCCCGGCTCATCGAATGAGGAGGGAATTTTCCATTCGGGGATTGACTTATATCGAGGCAACGTTCGGCTATTGTATTGCTTTGTTTTATTTCGGAAAATACATTTATTCTTACGGAAATTGACGTTTTTGTACTAAGTGAACCTGCCGGAGTTCCTATCAATATATATATATATATATATATTTGTCATGGGGCAGTTTTTATAGTTTTATGATAGGTTATATCCATTTTGTTGTAACTCGCCACTAGATGGCGTTGCAACACATCAACTTCTATACCGTCCAACTGATCGCCATGAATATTTGTATACATAGGTAAGCGCAGATATAAGACGGGCAATGCCGGATACTACCAGTAGTACCTTATAACTATGTTTTTTTTTTCATATAGTTATATGTTTCAGAATGTGAAATCAAATACTTCAGGTACGTTAACACAATATATTTTTTTTTGTCAATTAACCGTTTTTTGCATTTGTATTTATACTTCTATATTTATGGTAGTTACAATATTAGTACTAAATACCATATAAAATAGTCGTTTTAAGAATTAATATTTAACCTAAATAATTAGCTGCGATCAATATTCAGCTGAAAACTTAAAACTAAAAGCGTGACATGCCCTCATATCAATGAAAGGAAGCAGTCAGCTCTTTCCTATTAGTTGGAAAGATTACCTTTAACCTAAATGGATTATTTACAATGAACGAAACATAAAATATGTAAAAATTCAATATTTAAAATTCAATATTAAAATTCAATATTCAATTATAAGCTGCGATGAATATTGATCGCAGCTTCTTTATATCGCACCTTTAGAAAATAAAAAAACGAAATTCGAAATTTTAAATTCTTCCATCTGTCAAGTAGCTCGTCTTGTCTTGTTATTTCCCCTGAAATAATAGGAAATTGAGTGAGTTTACGTATAAAGAAGGATTGTAGCTTAATTTTTGAGATAATTGGATGAAGGGTGAGCGTTTACTAGTTGAAAAATGGGCCCAACTTAAACCTACTCCTCTTTCCGCAAGTGAGAGGCATTCATCATTCTCGTTAACACCTAAAGCATTCCCGAATCCGATCAAGGGAATCCTTCGTCTCGATGTAAGTGGCTTTTATAATTATTTACTTTATAATCATCTTATCTATATATATATATATATATATATATATATAATATATATATATATATATATATATATATATATATATATATATATATATATATATATATATATATATATATATATATATATATATATATATATATATATATATATATATATATATATATATATATATATATATATATATATATATATATATATATATATATATATATATATATATATATATATTTATTTATTTATTTATTTAAAGCAATGCACATAATAAGCGACAAGCGTAACAAATTATATTTAATATCTACACTGCACTAAAACCCACAGCAAGTTGTGTCACGCTTATAGTGAAGATCGGTCCCATGTCGCCCAACTAAGTATGAACACTTGTTCTAGGGCAGACATATTAAACAAATACTAGTTTTAAAAGAAAACATAATCAAAAGAAAAAAAAAGTAGTTTAAACAAAAAGAAAAAAAGCGAAAATGGAAAAAAAACATTGAATTAAATATATGTAAATATGCATAAAAATAAAATATGTAAATATGTATATAATTATAATAAAATAAAACATTGAAGTAAATAGATAATTAAATACACATATCCTTCAGTTAATAATAAACTATATAGTCATAATTTAAATTATAAATAAAATTTGTAATATTTGTAAGAAAAATAAAAAGTCACAATAAAATTATAATACCATTAATAGTAAAGTTTCTAAAAAAATTAAATAGTCACAAAGAAAAATTAAAATAATAGAAATAGTCACAAAGTGCAGCCAAACAAAGCTAGATAGTTGAGAGTTCTTGGTGTATTCTGTACCTTCCTGGCCCAAGCATCCACGACACCAGTTGTTTCTTAAAAATTGGAATGCTCCGGCTAATCTTTATACCTGCAGGTAGGATGTTATATATCCTAGGACCTAGATAAGTGAAATTTCTTTGGCCAAATGATGTATTTCTTCGGGGAACTGCAACGTAGTCACTAGTGGCACGTCTTGTGTGTTTAGTTTGCTGGGATTTAATTTTTTCCTTAAGAACGATCCGACCTAAAATCATTTTCACATATAACATGCGCACTTCTAAAACATGCATTTCCTTAAATGTGAGATCTGATGCATACGTGAACGGTTTTCTTAATATTATTTTGATCAAACCTTTTTGCGCGACAAGAAGTGGTTGAAGAACCGTTTTCGCACATCCTCCCCAACCAATAATGCCGTAGTATAAAATGGACTCACATAGCGCATAATATGTCAATTTAATAGTACGTCGGTCTAATATGTTGCGGAGATCCCAAAACACGTAGCCAAGTTGTCTAATTTTTGTGGATAAATAATCAATATGCCCAGACCACCGTAGGTTGTTGTCGATTATGATTCCAAGATATTTAATAGAGTTTACCCTTTCTACGTTCAAACATCGGCAGGTCAGCTTATTGTCACAGTCATGTATAACCAGATGAAGATTTTCTGGTGCTTGTCCAGCTTTTGTAGCACTAAATGCAACAAATTTGGTCTTGCCGATATTAAGTGTGAGCAAAGCCTCATCTAACCAATCTTTTACCAATTCCATCTCGTGATTTGCCATTTGAAATACTTCATGCCAATTACTGCCTTGAAAAATAATTACTGTGTCGTCAGCATATGTGATAGTTTTATTTGTCACTAGATCGCATAGACTATTAATATAAACTAGAAACAGGATCGGTCCCAGAACACTGCCTTGTGGTACGCCATAATTTAAGTTTCTCAGATTGCTATTAACATTTTCAATGCACACATATTGTTTTCTGTCAGTAATGTAACTTCTGAACCAGGCTAATGTCTTGTTTTTCGCTCCTATATCCTGTAGTCGCTGTATTAGACCGTCATGTGGGACAGTGTCGAACGCCTTTGCTAGATCTAAAAAGACAGCTAAACATTTTTCACCTCTGTCTATACATATATATATATATATATATATATATATATATATATATATATATATATATATATATATATATATATATATATATATATATATATATATATATATATATATATATATATATATATATATATATATATATATATATATATATATATATATATATATATATATATATATATATATATATATATATATATATATATATATATATATATACATATATATATAATATATATATATATATATATATATATATATATATATATATATATATATATATATATATATATATATATATATATATATATATATATATATATATATATATATATATATATATATATATATATATATATATATATATATATATATATATATATATATATATATATATATATATATATATAATATATATATATATATATATATATATATATATATATATATATATATATATATATATATATATATATATATATATATATATATATATATATATATATATATATATATATATATATATATATATATATATATATATATATATATATATATATATATATATATATATATATATTTAACACATATTATAAAAAAATAAAAAATGGAAATATTAGTTAATGTTGTTTTCTCCTTATTGAGGGACCAGGATCAAGGAAATCAGGCAAACCGTCCTCTTTATCATCCTCAATCGCCTGAAATGAAATGAAAAAAATATATATTGAATAATATAAATAATGGTAACTTTCAACAACAATACGAGTGTAACTATACCTGATGTTGTTCCTCGACTTCTTCAATATCTCCTCCAAGTTGGCTAAGTGTATCATCGAGCAGCCTATCCATCTCGTAGGCGTCAAGGTTGTCCAAGTCGAGGGTATTGTTGTCCACGACTGTCTGCATTTCCGGTAGGTTTTCACAGGACTGGTCATTGCAGGTCCTGCAGACAACGGAACATTTTAAAGTTACTTTCCTGCAGCTGCAAGCATTTCTGCGTCCCTTCTCGCAACTGCAGAAAATCATGTTCGGCAGGTTTGAAGGGGGGCTACTGCCCTCGACATCATCTTTGCAGAAAGGCCTCGGGCTGTAGCAACCCATCCCTATTCGAGCGGATCCTTTTTCGGATCCACATACCACCTGGTAGTATGTGCGAAACGAATGTAGCTTTGCAGCATCTTGCATGGGAGGAAGTCTGCCAGGTTGAAACTTCTCTTGACTGCACCCTATGTGAAGAGCGAGTAGCGCAGGTCGTTGAGAGTTTGACTGGACCTCTCTCCATCATATAGTTAAATGAGGATGTTCTCGACGGTTTTAGCTACTTAAGCATGTGTCGCAGCTGGATTGAAAAATCTGCAGCGGAAAAACTTGAGGAAAGTGCAATAATTTAGCAGTTTTTGAGATATTTAAAAGTGTTCCGAAGGGCTCCGGAGGTCGAAAAATTGGATTTTGCATCTTAGATACATCCTATACAAGAAAAAAAACTAAACTAACTGCCCTAACTTGATGCAACTTATGGTGTACTAGGATACTTGAGTATTTGTTACTGGGAAAAAAATCAGCATATCAGAAAGTTTGACATAAAGGATGCTTTTCTCGGTGACAGTCTTTTTAACCTCAGTTTTTTGCGTAGAATTATCCTCTTCTGCAAAAAAAAATACTCATATAATATAAATATTATTATTTTGTTTGTTTTTGTAATTTTGATTATTTGTGTGTACAGAATCACCCACAGGTGCTCACTAATAAACATTGTAGTTTGTGTTGCCGTAATACATCGCCGATGTATTACTAAAATTCGGAAGTGTTTTATGGTAAGTGGCTTTCGATTTTACTCTAGTTCGTGTATCCAGTATAATCTTTAAAACTTCTAATGCAATTTGTATTTTTGTAGATTGCTAAAAAATGCCCCCTTCCGTAAAAAATGCACCCATTGGCCATTTTAACTACTGGCCATATTTTATGTATAGGTTTTTAATTATTTAATTATTTAAAAGGAAAATATACAGCCTAGCTTTAAACAATTTTACGTACATGATTATAACAACAAATGTTATGATTATAACAACATTATTGTTATAATTATAACAACAAAGCCATAATACCGGTGTCCTACAATTTTCAATTATGTTTTGGTTGTTTAAAAAATTTCCTTAGCAATTTTAATTGAAGAGAAAGAAAGGGCTGGGAGTATTGAAGGAATTAGAGCCAAGATAGTATAACAACAGCTATTAACTCAGTCGAAAATAGAGCGGAGGTCACCACTACAGCTAAAAAATCACGGTATTTCCAGAAGAACCTTACGAAGGTAAGTAAATTAAATTCTCTGTGAATTAAAACTGAAATTTGTTCAAGCAAACGAAATAGAGCAATACGTTAGAGCGGAATATGAAAATAACGATCGTCGATAAAAACTACCTGTCGAACTTATACTCGTCCGAATAAATTTGAACACATTTCGTGCGGTGCTAACTAAAACTATAGAACAACTAAAACTATAGAAATATATCTCGATAACCTTTTGAGGACCATAAGCTTTACTGTAGAGTATGGAAATTTTTGATACATAAAACTGTCAAAGAACGATGTAAAAAACATGTAAGTATGTCCAGTTTTGTGAAAATTGGTTCAATAAATTTTGTATAAATAATTTTGTATAATAATTTTGTATAATAATTTTGGGACATAATTGTCCGTGGTCCATAAAGATGCAACATTATCAATTTTACAAAATATGATTAATTTATTATTTTGCTCAGGTCATACATACTGAAAAATATACTAAAAGGAAAAAAATGAAATTGAAAAAGTTGCCATAAATATTTTATTTATTTATGTAACATCCCTAGAGTTCGTTGGTCATTTGCGATATTTTGAAAAAATACGAGATATTTTAACAATATAAAAAAACCTAATATTAAGATTCTGATATCTCAATAATATGGAAAAAATATAATTTATAAATTATTCGTATTCGATATTTATAAAACGACTTTGATGTTATGGGACACATATGTATGTCCCATGGTCCTTAAATGGTAAAAGAGTTGAAACAGATGATGTAAAATAAATCAAGCAGTACCTGAAAATGAAATTATTTTATATCTAGGTACTACAGATGTATTTCGCTATAAATATATTGGATATCCATCAATCCGCCACCACTTCAGCAATTAGAGTCGGTTTCAGCAGTGATGCTAATGGGGATCTTCAAGGCCTCGCCGGGCGAGCTTAAACTAGTTTGCCAAACATATTTTATCGCAATGAAAACAAACTGTTGAAACAGACACGCAAAATAAACGGCTCACCTCAATAAGACAGGGCTGTCAAATATAGCGAGTCACACAATTATTCCGTTTCTCACAACGTATTCCGTTTCTCGCAGTCCTTCATTATTTTGTTGGTATTCCGTTTCATAAAAATGAAGAACCAGTATTAAATCTTAATATTTTCCGTTTTGTCTAAAGCCGTTCCAAAGCGGGGTCTTAATTTAGACAGCTCGGTCACTCCGCTCACCCGACCGCCATCGCGTCGTCTCGTCACTGCACGCTGATTGTCGCCACGTTTTCGTTTGTTTTAAAATATACAAGGCTACAATATCATAAAATATACAAGGCTAAAACAATATACAAGGCTATTTATCATAATCTACAAAAAATAGTGACACAGGATTTTCAAGGAAAAATATATACCATATGCCAATGCTGAGCAAACATCTTCGAAATCTCGACAAAAAATCTTCGAAATCACTAGAGAAACAAGAGCTACATGGGAGTCAGATGCAGACTGCTCGATTTAGACCGTTTTTAGTTAAGACCCCAAACAATACCCATTCGCCATGACACTTGTAGAAACGGAACACGAAAATGGTCTGGACGGTGCGTACCTATCGTCAATGACGGTGCCTGATAAACTTTATATTAGCAAGCTCCCGTTAGGACCTATGAATAAGAATAACAAAACGTCATTTCAAAATTAGGCGACGTTTTAGCGGGTTTTTAGACCCCAATATACGCACCTGCGAGAAAGGGAATACGGGGGCAGTGGCGACTAACAGCTTCTTTAAATTGAGGAGCCTTGCTTGTAATTCAACGTTACGGAGATGGAATAATAAATGGTAAAATAGCGGTTTACAGCTTTAAAAATAGGGCTATCTAAATAATGATAACTATTAAACATAGCCCCCAAAAAGTTTTTGTCCGTCTGTCGGTTTGATCGCGCTTAACTCAAGAACCACTAGGCGGATTTCTATGTGGTCTTTGCTGTTCGTAAGAGCTAGCTATATTTCGGGTCAAAGAAACGTTCCGGCGAGGCAATAAATAATTAGGCCGGCCCGCCCCTTTTAATACCTGCTTGTAGGGATGCAGGTCATAACCTTCGCAGATTATTATATTATTGAAATTGAGCATCTAAACTTTTGTCGGGTCACTTTTCAGTTCGCCAAAAAATGACAAAATGTTATGTATAAAGCACCGAGTCTGCATGTTCACCCTTCAACTTCGATAGCTCCAGGTTAGAAAATATGGTCTCCAATGCTCAAGTAATGATGTTTTATCCGCGCAGCATTTTATGATATACATATGTGGGACTCATTATTACAAAATGCCACGATAACATTTTACTAATGACTGTTTAGAAATTAATAATGACCTATAATATGCCATGCTATGATAATTAGTTATCTATTAAGTATTCATTTAATAACTCACATCACATAATTAGGTCATTATTTAATTACTCTAATTCTAAAATAATACTTACTATAATAAATGCAGATGTATAATACTGTTTCATCGAGCAAGCGTAATTCATCGATAAGCAATATCGACGTTAGCCGCATCCTTGTTGACAGCTCGATTTATTACCCCGTCGGAACGTTCCTTTGGCCCGTACTTTAGCTAGGGCAGCTTACGGTTCCGTGCAGTTTGAGTCATATGATCTCTTCGTTACCTTGGGTCGGTTTAACTCACGGTTCAACTGCCAACCGCTAGCCTCCTCCAAGAGGGACGAACCTGGAAAGGACTGTGTTTCTCATGTAGCGTTTGTGTCGTCGACATGGACGAGGTCGTCCTTTGGGGGGGGGGGGGACCTCGGGCGTTGCTGGGCGGTTTGCTCATCGTGCGCAAACTCCACGATTCGATTTTCATTTCCTTGTGAATTGATATTTTGCCGCCCTGGTTGCCAAAAGCTCAGACGCCCCGGTTCCGGGGAAGTCTGTCCGTCGCCGAGGCCAGCTGACTCACCTCAAACGAACGGCTGCTTATGCCAACTACAAAGAAGCTAATTTATAACACGACGCATATAAACAGAAGCGCCGCTCTCTGTGAAGTGATCAAGTGAATTTATCGACGTTTACATGAACATCGCCCATCGTCCCGTCATATATTAGACATTCTGTATTATGGCTAATGTCTGGGGCAGACGTGGGGAATAGTGATGGGCACGAGACGAGACGAGAGTTTCGTCAACGAGATCGAATTAGATTTTCGCCAATCATCTGGCCAAAATACATCTAGTTTTCAGAGTTTTCTGAGAGCTAATGGGCCTTTGCTGAGTTGGCCACAAAGACCCATTCTGTTCAGGGTTGGTCACACTCACAGGTCAACACCCATCCGGCAACCTCCACGCATAAAGTGCGAGCCCGGGCAGGACTCTGGCCTTATGGCTAGTTTCCGCTAGAAGTCAATCTTCTGGCGCTCCTGGACGGTCTGCGCACCGTGCGCCTTAAGCCAATCGATTTTTCACTCTGACTAACATTCGGGGGAGTATGGAAGCAGTACTGTTTCCTATAGAGCGGGGGTGGTTGCGGCCTTACGGCGACTGCTCTTTAAACTACCATCGGCTACCCGATCCTGGGTGAACAGCCGGGCAAAGGATGCCGTGGTCCGCGATAGATTCGGTATACACCGTTTCACCGCTTCGTAAGGGCGAGGACCGCGCAAGCGACCTCGAAGTCGTAACCAATCGAGAGACTGGAGTAATCTGGTCGCTATTGGAAGTAAGGGCGTGAGTGTAAGCCCGCTGGGTAACACTGCTAGCTATCTCGCGGTTAAGGCGTTGGCCTCTTACGGGCATGTGGCGGAGCTTGACGGTGGACTGTTTTGTCCAAGTCTTCTGCGGTCACTTCAGGGAGATAGAACGACTAATCGTTAAAACTTCCTGAGGTGACGGGTTCGCCCCTTTTGGTTGACAGCTCTAGTTGAGTACTAAACCAAACTAAACGAAAAAAGTCGGTTGTGTCACCCCAAGTCCTTCCCGGCTATTTTCCACTATGATGTATTTGTGTCGCTCGTATCCAGCTCACTCACAACGGTCCTTTCAACTGCTAATTGTCAATTCCAACTATGCACAAAATGCTTTTCTTTATAGAGCTTGTAATCATTACAAATCCTTATGTTGATATATTTGCCACACCCGCAAACGCATTTCAAAATCTAATTATAAATATATTACAATTTAATTAAGTAAAATGTTTACTATGAAATTATATATTGTCATCTCAATTTATGTTTACATGACTTTTTACTTTTTTCTTTTCGTTCTTATAACGTGTTACATAAGATATATTTTTCATTTAATTTTTAACTTTCTATTATTTCATTATTTATTTATTACTATAATAATTTACATATTTATAAATCTATTTACTGTTTTTTGTTGTGTTTACATTTACTCTTTTATACTTTAGACTAGTAAGTTAGTAACTTAGCAATTATTTCATTAAAAAAGACACTTTTAATAACGTACTTGTTTAAATATTTATTTTAATATAATAATATGTTTTCTTTACTATCGCATAGTGCCACTATACACCAGTTTTAAAGGTGAAAATATATAAGTAGTTTATGTTTGTAAAATTTTGACTTAGTAAATGTTTTGTTGTATGTACAGTCTGTTACCTGAATAAAATAAGATAAAATAAAATAATTTTTTTTTAATAGATATTCCAATCAAAATTGGTTTCGGCCCTGCCACGATTGATTAAAGCGTTTGGGCGCTATCATGGAGGAATGCCCACACACAGACACAAAGAAGAACGTTCACAATACTTTCCCTCTGCTGGGAGAGTAGAGGAAACTGTTTGAAAGTACGGAAGATGTCGTATTTTGCCCAATATTTTATTTTATTATATTTTTTTACAATAGGAAGTAATATATACTTCTGGTTTATCCTGGCGATTTTACTCTACAAAATATTATGTAAAATATTAAAAATAATTTAAACATACCTACCGTATACTTTTCGCTCGCTTCTTGCGCTGATGGGCATAGGCCCTCTCACTAGAAGCTGACATTCTGACTGAAGTGGCCTGCATAATATTGAGGCTGTTGGACCGGAAGTCGCTGCTATCGTTTCCCTAGCCTTTTCATCGCCAAAAAATGTCTTGAAACTATGGAAAAGTGAAACTGTCATGGCGGCCGTCGTCTGCATGGTCCGGCATCAATCAAGGGACCCCTGTCCTCGAAAAATCTTAGCATTTGTGAGCAAGCATTCTATTCTTCGCTTCACTATTTTTGTTCAAGATGTCTTTTCGTTCGCTCCTTGCGCTGATGGGCATCGGACTCTCACTAGAAGCTGATATCCTGACAAAGCTTCCGGCGGAAGTGGCCTGCATTATATTGAGGCTGTTGGACGGGAAGTCGCTTTACGCGGCTTCGTCGACGAAAGACCAGTGGAGGTCATTGATTGAAGGTGACAAGGTGCTGCGAAGGCGGCTCCGCAAGTACGTGTCCGGGAAAACCCTTGATAAGAAAAAGAAGCAGCGAAAGTTTGTACTGTTTAGGCGTTCTATAGCAGAAGGCGCGGTGGTTTTTAGACCTGATCGGCCGCAGATCGGCAAAAGGAAGGCGTCATGTGACAATGAAGTATCGGCTGCTAAGAGAAGAATGGTGAGGATGTAAGGTTCTGCTTTATAAATGACGAATGCCGATGAGGCTTGATTAAGATTTGACAACCTTTTTGATTTGGGGATGAAATCCCGCCCTCTATTTATTACAAGAATTTTATGGCTTATCTTGACATTTGATGCCATTTGATGAGGATGAATGAATATTATTAACGAATACCGATGAGGCTTGATTATAATACTTATGAATGCCGATGAGGTTTGACAATATTTTTGATTTGGGGGTGAAATCCCGTCCTCTATGGTTTTGGAGCCAGTTTTGCTTATGGATAACGAAGGCCTGGCGATGTTTAATTTACATAATATATTACCTAAACAGCGCGCAATATTTGAGCCGACTCCGGACTTTTGCTGATCCACACTCACACTCGGCCGAATTGATTTGTGAATCGATAGAGAAAATGTTGCATACGCTATGACGCCATTTTCAATAGCTTTATTTCAGATTCGTACATGAAATGCGAAATCGATAGAGTTGAGCGCGGCGCGCTATCTAGCGGTAGGTAAAATATCGCAAATATTTTATTTATTGCTAGATTGCGCTGAGCGCTCAACGCTTAAGTATTTATTTACTGACGCACTTGAAGTGGGTGAGTTAGTACAAGCAAATAATCAACTTTTTATTAAAAAAATGAAATATTTTTCAGTCAAATTTTTCAAAATTACATGAAAATAAGTTTTTTCCAGAAGTTCTTATTAAAACTTGCTTTTTTGCTCGTACTGATTCACCGACTTCGGGGATGTTACTAATTAAAAACTTACCTTGTATTTCAAAATTATTTTTTATTTTTAGTTCAATTTGCTATTAAAGCGTGATTTTATAGTTTTTGAACTATAATTTCGTTAAACATTTTTATTCTTTTTGGTCTTTTTAGTTTTTTAAAGCGGTTATATTATTTATTAAGAAGACCAATAATTACTGTAATTGCATGGCCAGTTATATGTCTAACCTGAAAATCAGTCTTTTTTTCTTTTTTCCTGATGCGCCACCGAATGGTAAGGACATTTAGTCGAGGTTATGAAATTATCGTATTGTCATACATGCAAAACATCAAATTATTCAGACGTCAGGAAGTTAGCGAAAATGAAAAATTCCGTTACATTGATTGATAGATAGATAGATAGACATGATTGATAGATATATAGATAGACATGATTGATATATAGATAGATATACATGATTGATAGATAGATATGATTAATAGATAGATATATGTGATACATAGAGATTTATAGATAGATGATTGATCGATAGATATATAATTGGTATATAGATAGATGATTGTTAGATAGATAGATACATACATGTCAAGCTAATAAAAGCGGTATAAAAAAATAAGTAAATTCTCATTTTGTGTTTTAAATTATTGAATTTATTTTATTACGTAATTTTTAAACGACATCATCGTGCTTACCTACATAAAATAAATATGGTTATTTTATTGTATGATCTTACTTAGTTCAACAATATAATCAAACAGTTGTCGAATGCCTAACCGAGTATTGACGCAGCAAACACGTAGCCATGTTTAAATCTTTTATTTATTCCAGTCGACAATCGCATCAACTCCAATTGGAATCTAAATGAGGTTTGTTTAGAGGAGAAGGGGGGAATTAAAGAGCTCTGGCTGGAATAAAGCTCTTTTATAAAGGAGTAAAATTCTTTTATTCAATTATGAACCTCTTTACTTTAAAAGTATGCTAAACGGATACAAATAGTTTTTAAATAGGAAGAGAGCATAGACTCTGTTCCCGATTGCGTTTCTTTGTGAATTAACACTGAAATTAGTCCAAGCGAACGAGATAGAGCAATTCGTTAAAGCGGAATATAAAACAAACAATCTACGATAAAAATTACCTGCCGAACTTATACTCGTCCGAATAAATTTGAACACATTTCGTACGGTGTTAGATTCAGATGCTAGGTGGGTAGTTTTAATGCGAAAAAGTGACAACCGTTCATTTCACATTCTGCTCTAGCGTATTGCCCTGTCTCGTATTGATAAAATGCTATTAGTTTCACCGGAAAATGCTATCAGCGCCACCTACATGTAACGGCGCAGAGGGTGGTACTATAACATTGAGCTAATGGGCCCTGTTGGAGTTGGCCACGAAGACCCATTTGTTCAGGGTCGGTCACACGTACGGGTCAACACCCAACCGGCGGCCTCCACGCATGAAGTGCGAGCCCGGGTAGGACTCTGGCCTGAGGACCAGCTTCTCCCACGAGTCAATCTTCTGGCGCTCCTGGACAATTTGTGCATTCTCACAGTTGGGGGAGTCTGGAAACAATACTGTTTCCTAAAGAGCGGAGTTAGTTGTTCACCTTACGGCGACGGCTCTTGAGACGAACAGCCGGGCAAAGGATGCCGTGGTCCGCGATAGATTCGGCATGACACCGTTTCACCGCTTCGTAAGGAAGAGGACTGCGCAAGCGACCTCGAACCCGTAACCAGTCGGGACACTGGAGTAAAATGGTTGCAACTGGCAGTAAGGGCACGAGTGTCGGCCCGCTGGTTGACCTACCTGGCTATCTCGCGGTAAGGCGTTGGCTTCTTACAAGCATGTGGCGGAACTTGACGGTGGATTGTTCTGTTCTAAGTCTTTTGCCCTCACCTCACGGGAGACAGAACGATCAAATTTCGTTAAAACTTCCTGAGGTGAAGGGTTCGTCCGTTGTAACCGACAGCTCTAGTTATAACATTGAGCAATCTAATACCCTATATAAATGGTACTATATTCCTTTAGAACCCTGTCTGTTCTCCAATAAAGGATAAAGATTTTTTTTTGTAAAATACGATTAAATATCCGAATATCCAAATACAAATATTTCATGATAATATATTAATACAAATATTTCATGAAAAATCAGTAAAAAGAATGTAAAAAAAAGACTTTAGTATCACTATACTTAGTTGATTAAAAATATATTTATTTCAATTTAATTTAAGAACGACATCATCTATAACAGACATCCAGAATCTTAGAAGATCTCGTAGCATAATCTAATAAAAATAACTTGGGTCTTCTCTTAAAACCGAAATGGTTTTACCTCCTTTTTCCAACATTTGAAGATCGCGCTACATATTTCCTGTGATGGTGGTGGAGAGTATACATAGAACCTAACCTACTTCAGGAACAGGAAGTTTTTATGTTAATTACAAACTCGCCTTGATTTATAACGCAGAACAATTTTCAAGTGACAAACGTGACCTTTTCCAAGAATCTAGAGTCCAAGAGTTAGGTCAACAATTCCTAGTTAGTTAGTAGAGATAGGTCAACAAGAACTACGCCAACCACCGTATCTATATCCACTCGGATAGTAAAGCAGCTCTTATGGCACTAGCCTCGAATACTATTAATTCAAAGCTAGTGCAAAACTGCGTATCACTACTGAATTCCCTGGGCGAAAAGAACAGGGTAATTCTAAGATGGGTTCCCGGCCATGCAGGAATCAAGGGAAATGAAAAGGCCGACGAACTTGCTAAGACGGGAGCAAAGGGACGGTTATACGGCCCTGAACCTTGCTGTGGCGTACCAAAAAGCCTTGCAAACCTAATGCTCAAACATATTTAGAACAATCCGTCAACCACTGGAACAACACGCCAGGGTTGAATCAATCCAAAGCGCTAATTAAGGCTTACTACCCTAAGACGGCCCGTGAGGCCTTATCGCTAAATATGAACAATCTACGCTTACTGGTGAGGGCGCTCACGGGGCATTGTGGCCCTAACAAACATATATACAACCTCAAGCTCCGAGACACAAAAATGTGCAGGTTCTGCCAAGGGGCCGAGGAAACTCCCCTGCACCTCATGTGCGAGTGTGGCCCGCTGATGCGTAAAAGATGAACCCACTTGAGTGGTCATTACCTCCAACCTGAGGAGGTAAAACAATCTGGCGCCAAGAGCCTGTTACTGGTTTTAAATATCACGAGGCTTAGCGCAGAACTATAGTAGGTGGCGAACACAATAGATCAGCAATGGTCGCAGTGTTACAAGGTTCATAAAGACCTTAGAAAAGCCCCACACAACAAATAAATAATAATAATCCTTAGTTCCATATTGCCACTTTCCCCTCTCCAAGTATGTACCGATCATACATATGCAACGTGATTTGGCTTTTACAATTCGATTTCCATGTCAAGAGGACGAATGTAAATATTTGCTTTTCATGATATTGTGAAAGGGAATGACAAAATATGTACATAATATGAACGGCCGGCCTCTCAGACCGAGTGGCGACGATATGCGGACATTGTCGTCCATTGCCACTGTCTGCGTCAGTGCGACACGCCTCACTAGGGAGACACTACGACGTTTACTAATAATCGATTATACACCATATCACAATTAATCGATTTATTATAATTGTCTTCAAAAGTCTTGGAAGAGTGCCACACGCACAAAAAGAAATTTAAAAAAAACAGAAAATTTCACTAAAAGTCGGGTGTTACAAACTTCACGCGGTAAATTCGTTTTTATCTTATTTAAGATGTCAAACAACCGCGATAGTCTTCGATTTCAAAATAATTTGACGTTTTGCAACTTGCGACTTACTGGTGTTCATATGTAACAGCAGCTCTTTCATATACGAGAGTTGGCTATTAGCAAGTTGGCCATAAAACGAAGACTGAGGGAGTGTAACATTTGAATGTGGCATTGATGATTTTAAATGAAAAAGAAATAAAAGACATGATTAAAATAAATAAATAAGAAATTTTGAATAAATAAACATGTCTACAAAGGATTAGTAGATCAGAACTGTATTGGTATTCGTCTGTATTTTTTAATCTCAATTTAGATAATAATGTAGAAAATCTACAATTATAGCGTTATCCTAACCTCTTCATCGCCAAAAAATGTCTTAGAAAAGTGAAACTGTCATGGCGGCCGTCGTCTGCGTGGTCAGGCATCTTTCAATGGACCCCTATTCTTGAAAAATCTTAGCACAGGTGAGCAAGTTTTCTATACTTCGCTTCACTATTTTTGTTCAAGATGTCTTTCCGTTCGCTCCTTCCGTTCTATCGGCCTCTCACTAGAAGCTGATATCCTGACGAAGCTTCCGGCGGAAGTGGCCTGCATTATATTGAGACTACTGGACGCGAAGTCGTTGTACGCGTCTGTTTCGACTTCCGACCAGTGGAGGTCGTTCATTAAAGAAGACAAGGTGCTGCGAAGGCGGCTCCGCAAGTACGTGTCCAGGAAACCCAGGATAAGAAGAAGAAGCAGCGAAACGTTGAGCTGTTCAGTGTGTCAATACTAGAAATAAAAATAAACTTGCTGACCATAAAAGTCGACTCTCCAAAACCACAAAATCATTCAAAGGGCAATGTATACGCTTCTACAATAAAGTCCCAGACAACATGCAAAATTTATCTGTGATACAATTTAAGTCATTTATTAAGAAAAAGCTGTACTCAAAGGGCTACTATAAAATAAATGATTATCTAGATGACAAAGACCCTTGGAAATAAAATGGTTAACTCGATGATTTATATCACGTTATATGTCACAATAATTTATTATAATGTCACAATAATTTAATTTTTATATCATTCATGTATGCTTGTTTGCATTATTGACGTCAAAAAGTTACGATTTCGTACTATTTTGAATAAAAAACTTATTATGAACAATACGTTAGAGCGGAATATGAAGTAACAACCGTTCATTTCACATTCCGCTCTAGCGTATTGTCCTGTCTCGTTCACACGGACTAATTTCCGATTTTAGTTCACAAAGAAACGTGATCGAGTCCTTAATTCATGTGCAAAATTTCAAATTATTCAGACGTTAAAGTAAAAGTAAAGTAAAAGGTATTTATTTCCAATACAACCATACAATTGTGTAGGAATGACAGTAATTAATCTTAAATTAGTTACTCAATTTAGACAAGAGATGATATACAATATATAGTTTTAAACTTACCAATTTACAAAAACATAGACTATATGATAACAGTTTACAACAAAACAATTAACGGTAAATAATATGTATTAGATTAAATGGGTAGATACGATGCTATGTATTTTCAAAATATTTTAAGAAGTCGTTATGGGCATACATGTTGATTTTAAGCAGATAGACTCGGATGGATCTCTTGAAAATATCGATGTTTTTAATTTCTTTTAATCTTTCGGGCAATTTATTGAAAAGTTTGAGGCCTAAGTATCGACTAGTCGCCTGGAACTTGGCAGTACGTGCTACGAACGGTTGGAGATATAGGGTTTTATTCCTGGTGTCATGCCGATGTACTTCCTCGTGGGATATGGCCGAGCTCTTATTGCAATAGAATTCGCAAAGAGCTTCTTGAGCAAAAATTGCATATACGGTCAATATCCCTAGTTTTTGGAAGTGTTCACGACATGACTGCCGTGGACCAATACCTACTATCGCACGTATGGCTCTTTTCTGGAGAGTGAATACACTGTTGATGTGTGCTGCATTACCCCATAAAAGAATACCATAGCGCAGGTGTGACTCAACTAGCGCGTAATAGGCCGATATTACTTCAGTTCTCTCCAAACAATTTCTGATGCGTAATAGAGCATAGCAGGCTGACGAAAGTTTTGACTTAACATGCTCTATATGTAGATTCCATGACATCTTTGCATCCAGATGTAGTCCGAGGAATTTAACTGATTCCGCAAGTTCAACCGGGTAGTTAACTTTTATAGATGATGTCTTGCTATTAAAATTTAAAATAACAGTTTTAGACATATTTAGAGACATCTTGTTCGCATTAAACCAATCATCAAGTTCACCAAGAGATTAGGAAGTAAGAGAAAAATAACTTGAAAGATTCCGTTACATTATTAGTAGGGCGGTGTCGATTACAGCGGGCGAACCCGTCACCCCAGGCTGGTATAACGATATGCTGATGGCTATATAGATACATATGTATACTCTTTCAGTCTACCCTGGACAACGGCGGCTGCAACGTCGCCGAAACGTCTGGTGCTACAAAATTCACGCTGTGAATTCGTTTTTTATCTTATTTATATAAGAAAAACTGTATCAACGCTTATGGAGAAAATTTTGAGAAATAATAAATTGATTTTAGCCATTCATTGTATTTTTTCCCAATCAATACGGAAACTTTCAGTGTGACCCTAGTATTGTTATTATTTTTTTTCACCGTGCATCATAAAATCTCAAACAATGGCTACGTTGATTTTCGTTGACGTATAGGTTTTACAATTCAAATTATTCATATATTTCCATAAGTGATATTGACCTTGTATAATGCGTAGGTAAGCGTTCATTTGTAATATTTTGGAAGGAAAACTACATTAGATATAATAGTAGCTAAATTTTACGGGAGAAGCAAAAATTGAAATCCCCGCAACCTCCACTTATGTATACTTATTATTCATTCTGCCGAAAGAATTATATTATTCATAGATCAAGGACGGTACACTTACCGCCATGACAAAGTTCTCGCTGTTATTCGCGAGGTAATTAGTCTCTCAGTGGCTCGTGCCAACAAGGGTTTGACAGTATCCTCCAAACCCCCAATACAGTTTGTGCGGGATGGCTCTAAAGGCAAAAAACATTTAACTACAAAACCTTTCTCAATAATCGAGAAAGCTACAGATTGGATTCTGGAGGTTGATTCGGTCTCTAAGCAGTATAAATTCCCTGAAAGTCTCGGATGCACAGCCCTCCGTCCAGATATAACTCTTTACTCTCTATCTCGGAAGGTGGCTCTTATTGTAGAATTAACTGTTCCATGGGAATCAAATATCCCAAAAGACCACGAGTACAAATTAAATAAATACCATGATCTTGCAAATGCCGTAACCCGGAACGGCTTCACTGTTCACCTTCACGCGGTGGAAGTTGGCGCTCGTGGCCTGCCAGCTAAATCTCTATTTCACCTCTTTAAAGATCTTGGCCTTTCCAGAAAAATAATCAATTCTTTCTTAGAAAAATTATCTAAAACTGCGATTTGCGCATCTCAAATTCTATGGCTTCGAAGGGGGAGTGAATGGGTGGCAAGGTGAACGCTCACATGTGGCAAGACAGCTGTCCTAAACCTACCACAGCCGGTTCGTAAGTCCGTAATCCACTGCTCATCCCCCAGAAGTGTAAAAAATAGTATTATGATGGGCCCGACTCCGGTCGGTGAATTCCATGGCAGCTCCGTTTGTATTTATTATTTGTCATATATTGTGCTATTTTAAAATCTGAGGAATATATAGTGAATTCTACTTATTTTGAAGAATATATAATGAGTAATATATATCTATATACATCTGTGGAATATATTGGGGTACGCATAAGTAATCAGCTATTTATAAACCTAAATCAAACTTTGTAGTAAATTAATGTTCCCAAATTATTACATAATATCCATAATTATCAAGGACAGACAGTTCGCCATCTTTCCTGTAATTTTTCAATTCTTTTCTTACAGAAATACAGGGTCCGTGAAGCACATTGTGACTCAAGGTGCCTCCTGAAATCGTCTAGAGAAATAAATGTTTTATATCGTAATGAATGCTTTAGAAATCCGCATAAATTATATTCAGATGGAATAATACCTGGCGAGGATGGCAGATGTGGTAAAACTTCCCATCGCAATTATTTGATTCTTTCGCGGGTGACTTCCTCTGTATGTGGCCCGACATTGACATTGCTATTAGACATATTCTGCGAACTAAAGATGCCATCTTTTTCAACAGTTCTAAATATAGCTGTTGTAATTGTGGACATTACAACCCTGCAGTATCTGTTTCTATAGGTTTCAGCAACTCGGAGTGAAGTATGCCACTGCAGTCACAGTAACATCCTTCTTAGTGATATACTTGGTTTAGGGGTTGGTACTAGAGTTTGATTTCCAGGGAGCAATGGCTTCGAACGATTTATGGTAACGTGAGGATCATCTCCAATATCGAATTTGCTTATAAAACGATCTCTACGAAATCTGGATAGCAATGAAGTGCAAACTGATCGACGAATATTCGTGTATTCCTCAGATAATGGATGCGGTACGCTTAAGTTTCGCATATGCACTGTTCCAATTTGGCGTAAGCGCGTTTGTATATATGACCATGTGACCCAAGGCTTCTCTATAATTCTTGCTTACTTGATCTCGGATTAGATTCCACTACAGATTTTAAGGCGTATTTATCAAAATCAGCTGGTCGTCCATTTTGAGGCCTGTCAGAGAGGTCATAATCACCAGCAGCAAATTTACTGAACCAACGTTACTAACATTTGTTGACCTTCAATACATCTCCATAAATATCGCAAATTTTCTTTGTTGTTACCGTTGCATTAAATTTCGAAAAAAATTGAAAAAGTGTGGAATAACGAATATGATTCTTGAAAGTTAAACAGACATTTGCGTGCCAGCTCACACCATCATCCCTAGCACATATGTATGCTCAGTGCTAACGTCGCTCGTGAATCGAGCAGGCAAGCTATGCGAAACTGAACATTCTCCGCAGGATGTGATGGTTATTTTGACACGGTTTTTAAATATAATATACTCGATTCGTATTATATAACGTATTATGATGGATAACGCCAATAACGAAAAATAACTCAGTCCGTTCGGAAATAATTTGTGATTTTTTGTGACACAGTTCTATAACCAGGCATGGTCTTTCAGTAGTTATAGTTGCGTCTATGGAAGGTCACGTGAGGCAGATCCGACGGCGCACGATATTTTCTGACACCCATCACAATGATAAATCTAGATGTCACGTTAGACACAGCTACCAATCAGTAGCCTTACTCCCGAGCTACAGAGCATTGCGGGAAGAGGGTGCGAGGAATGAGGGCAGAGGGGTACGTCCGGAAGAACATCTTTGGCTGGCGAACTTTACGAACATTTGGATATCTGCGAAGGCCGAGTCGCGGGACATCTGAAATTTATATCCCAGCCCTTACGACACGTGACGTATTCGCTTTGATTTCAATTACTTGAGGTCTAAATTAACTGGAATAATTCTTCTTTCTCCTAGACCCTGTCCCAATTTATTATATTGTGATACCCGCTGACCAGCGTAGCATGCGCATTCTGTTGTTTGTAACGGGTGTTTTTTATAGAGGTATAGAACTTTAAGTTGGCAACACTTTTTTAACTGGCGGCCATTTTGTCAGGTGTCAAGTGATTTATGTTTAGTTTGGTTTGGCATTTCAACATGAATAGACTGACGCCTGAACCACGCTTCCAAATTGTGCAAATTCATTTTGAAAATCATTTGATCCAGCCAATCGTTGGTCCCGATTTTCATAAGCGAATTTTGTATAGCGATGAAGCTCACTTTTGGTTGAATGGATACGTCAATAAACAAAACTGCTGTATTTGGAGTGATGATAATCCTCAAGTGTAGGTATGTTGAGACGCCGTTACATCCAGAAAAACTGACTGTTTGGTGTGCTTTATGGGCTGGTGGAATCATTGGTCCGTACTTCTTTAAAAACGATGCTGGTCAGAACGTTACAGTCAATGGTGACCGCTATAGAGCCATGATTAGTGACTTTTTCGTTCATCAATTGAACAACCATGATGTGCAGGAGCTGTGGTTTCAACAAGACGGCGCAACATGTCACACAGCTCGTGCCACAATTGATTTATCGAAGGAAACGTTTGGTAACAGCATAGTTTCACGTTTCGGACCCGTGAATTGGCCTCCAAGATCGTGCGATTTAACGCCGCTAGACAATTTTCTGTGGGGATATGTGAATTCGCTGGTCTACGCCGATAAACCCGAAACGATTGACCACTCGGAGGACAACATTCGCTCCGTTATTGCCGATATACTGCCACAAATGTTAGAAAAAGTCATCGAAAATTGGGCCTCTAGATTAGACTACGTCCGAGCCAGCCGTGGCGGTCATATGCCAGAAGTCATATTTAAATTAAAATGCCAGAAGATAATCTTTCGAATAAAGTAAATTTCACGTCAATTTAAATAATTCATCTTTGTTTTATTTCATTTCAAAGTTCGATACCTCTATAAAAAACACCCTTTAGTTTATTGAGATGTTGCTTGTTGTAAGACAGGGATCAAGCACTTTCATCTTAAGGGACATTTCTCGGTCCACATAACGCCTGTTAGCTGTCTCCACTTCATCCATCCTGTTGTAGATCTATGAGTAAAATCGTTAACACTTTCCCTAACAGCTGTTTAATATAAATTATAGGGCGCAATTAGCCCATTACCCGCACATTATTATTTTTTCCAAATCGTAATCTAACCTTGCAGGCCTTCGTTATCCATACATAAGAAGTGGCCTCAAACGTCAAAATTAACCATAAAGTTCGTATAATAAATAGAGGGCGGGATTTCATCCCCAAATCGAAAAGGTTGTCAAATCTTAATCAAACCTAATCGGCATTCGTCATTTATAAAGCAGAACCTTACATCCTCATCATTCTTCTCTTAGCAGCCGATACTTCATTGTCACATGGCGCCTTCCTTTTACCGGTCAGCAGCAGATCACGTTTAAAAAACACTGCGCCTTCTGCTATAGAACGTCTGAACAGCTCAATCTTTTGCTGCTTCTTCTTCTTATCGAGGGTTTTCCCAGACACGTACTTGCGGAGCTGCCTTCGCAGCACCTTGTCGCCTTCAATCAAGGACCTCCAATAGTCGGTCGCCGACGAAGCCGCGTACAGCGACTTCCCGTCCAACAGCCTCAATATTAGGCAGGCCACTTCTGCCGGAAGCTTCGTCAGGATGTCAGCTTCTAGTGAGAGGCCGATGCCCATCAGCGCAAGAAGCGAACGAAAAGACATCTTAAAAAAACAGTGAAGCGAAGAACAGAAAACTTGGTCACAAGTGCTAAGATTTTTCGAGGATAGGGGTCCCTTGAAAGATGCCGGACCATGCAGACGACGGCTGCCATGACAGTTTCACTTTGCCAAAATATTTCATGATGAATGGATTAGTCATATGCTAGAATTGTAGATTAAAGAATTAAGATTAATTGAAAAGAAATGAATTAAAGATTAAAAAATACTTACGAAAACAAAAAGTGCTGTGATTACGTATAGACATGTTCATTTATTCAAAATTTCAAGCATCCGTGGTTAAGCGTCATATTTTTCCTTTATGATTTCACATGCAATTCAAAAAGATTTACCTTGTATTTATCTCCTTGGCTTAAAGTAGTTCACTAACATTTAATACCCAAAAACTATAGCAATATCGATAAGTACGCCAAAGGGCCTACGTGTAGGACTACGACAATAAATAATCATTGCAAAAAAAAGCAATTAAATTTTTAGGTATACTGCTTGACAAGAAACTAAGATTCATTAGGAAAGGACAAAAGAAAAACCATACAATTGAAGACATATAATTAGTGTATCATGCATATTTCAAAAGGGACATTTTTCTAGGATTGTGGATTTAATCAGATGTCTGAAATATTTGCACTTCAAAATAATCCTTTTTAAAATCACTTCTCAATATAGCTGCAGAGGTCGTTTTATTTCTAAGCTAGTATAACACTATAATCACTCGAGGCTTTTGAAAATTTAATAATTATAATTATTAATTAACGGTTCAATTTAGGTTCACTCCGTGGGGAAAACATGGCCATTTAATAAAGAAAGGAATTAGGGATCTTGACTTACCGCGGCCTCACAATGACATATTCAAGCGAACTCCAAAATATGCAGGTATTAAATTTTAGCACTGCTTGCTATGCGAACTAAAATGTGTGTCGAAATGAAACGGTAACGAAATGGTCGACTATAAAAAAAATAATCGAAATCGAAAATGCTTTTAATTACACAGGAATATTATGATCCCGACTTTACGAAATGACAATGGGCCCAATTGCGTTTCTCGTGAACTAAAATCGTGAATTAGTTCATGCGTGGACTAAGACTAGACTAGTCGTAGAGGCTTAGCGCAGAACTATAGTAGGTGGCGAACACAATAGATCAGCAATGGTCGCAGTGTTACAAGGCTCATAAAGACCTTAGAAAAGCCTAACCCAACAAATAAAAAAAAATTATAATAATAAAAATAAGACTAGACTAGACTAGAAGTGCTTAGATTGATTTTATTTCCAAAATTTTAATTGTTGTCAGACACCGTTTCACCGCTACGTAAGAGAGAGGACCGCGCAAGCGACCTCAAACCCGTAACCAGTCGGGAGATTGGAGTAATCTGGTTGCAACTGGCAGTAAGGGCGCGAGTGTCGGCCCGCTGGTTACTTACCTGTCTATCTCGCGGTAAGGCGTTGGCTTCTAGCGGGCATGTGGCGAAGCTAGACGGTGGACTGTTTTGTCCTAAGTCTTCTGCGTTCACTTCACGGGAGACAGAACGATCTTTAGTTAAAACTTCTTGAGGTGACGGGTTCGCCCGTTGTAGTCGACAGCTCTAGTTGTGCATCTGAGGGGGACGTCTTGCACTATATATCTAAAGATAGCGTCTAAATAGGCAAATCAACGCCCCCCTACTTCAATTAACAAATTGATTCGAAGCTTTACGCGGAGCGAAGCCGCGTGTAAAAGCTATTTTTTAATAAAACTAAAGAAAATCACTTTTTGTTTTTAGAACATTATAACAGATGTAGTATCTGTGCCTGCCATTATATATTTTTATATGGTTCTAAGGGTGAGTAGCTCATTATATTTTTTTTTACGCTTCTCGTATATTTAATTATTCTGATTACATTGACTTTAAAAAGGGATTTATATTCGAATGTGCAAAACGGGTCGATTTTATTGTTCGCCAGTGCACATACATAGTTATAATGATATTTCTCGAGAGACAAAGCTTTGTTTCGTTTTGGAAAAAAGGACGAAGCGGGAGAAACAGGATTTATGGTGGCTGGCGATGGCGATCCCGGTGTTGCGCAAGGCTGGAAGTTGGGAAGCGGGCAGCGGAGATAAACAACGGCCCCCACCATCAATCAGAGCCACACACAATGGTGGGCCGCGAGGGCTGATCTCCGGCGTAGATAGCCGGCCAAATTGATACATTTGCGTCGCTGAGGGCCTCCCAATTAGCGAGACGCGCACTAACCTGTCCCCAATAATGGCCGCATTCCGACAAGCTGCCACCCTAATAACAGGGCGACAGTTGGTGTAACACAATCTTATCTCCCTTATCTGGCATACCATCGCGGGGACACTTACTTTCACGGGCGCAAACCGTGATGGGCAGCGCAGCGCTTGCACCTGAGATGCCTGCCGCCGTCCATGACCACCCGCCCACACCACTACCTACCTACTGACATGGGGGACGAACCGAGCTATACACGATTTAACTGAATTGTGTGTCGTTTCCAAATGGCTACCATTTGTAGAATATATCTACTAGGTGACCTAGCGGAACCGTGCAGTTTGGGCCTGATAGCCTGTTTGTGTTGTACCGGCCCAACTTGCGGCTCAGCTCCTATCCGGTAGCCTCCTCGAATGGGACAACAAGCAATAGTCAATAGTCCTTATTTATTCATTCAATATTGCTAAAAAAAACCTTTCGATATATCATAAAAAATAATGTTTATGTAAATGCCCTGGCGTGGTAGTCGATGACAATATACGTGAACACGTCCAGATATTTATCTGTGAATCCGTTATATCTCGTTGTTTTTAGAGGGGAGTAGAGAGAGTACATATATTTATATTTGATCACGTTTAATAGAGGTTACATTTTACATAAAAAGAGCGACTTACACATTTGAATGTGCGACAGAAGATAATTTTATTAGGTTTCAATGCACTCTTTTATATTAAAATATTTTAACGTTAACAGCAAGTTTCACGGTCAATAAGATAAATAATTTGCGTCAATACAATACTGCAAATTATGAAAGACGCGTGTGAAAGACGCGTTTTGATCAATGCTTTGAATTATATTAGTCCTTAATATACGCAAATGAAATTGCATTTTATAACTAGAATCGATATTACGTCATGCTGTATATACACCTATTTAAATTTGTGGTATACGACACATTTTTATAATCATAATTTCTGGTATAAAAGGTTATGGAAGAGTTTAAAGGCCAAATACACAAATGATTTTTGCATTAAATTCAAACGGATTTTAGGGAGGTAATGTTGTTTGTGGCTTTGTTTCGAGTGTCGTAATCATGTACATGCATGTTATGCGTACAATCGTGTATGTTGATTTTAGCATAAATTAAACAATAGACAATATATCTCACGATGATGCCATAGTGAAAAAACAAGAGGTGCTCTGGGGAAATGGAAAAACACAGTGGACTAACCTGGAAAGGCTTCTGTGAACTCTGTCAGCATCTGTTAGTCCAGTCGTGGGCAGTAAGGAACTTCGGTTTGATCTGAGGGAACACTTCGGATGAAACTAGGCGGTTTGAGCACGGTGTGCTGGAACCGCCAATCGATTGTGCACTCCACCGAATAACCGGAGGAATTCGGAAACTTACTTTTCCTAAACAGCTAATCGTAGCTGTTGACCTGATGTGAGCCACCTTTGAAACATACCATTGGCCACCCGATCCTATGAGATATTGACGGGCAAAAGACCCTGTGGTCCCTAGGAAAACAAAGGATTAAAATGTTGTGAACAACAATAATTAAAGGTAATTCGATTATCACACTCTCATTATTTTTACGAACAAAGTATGCGTTCTATTTTTCTCAAGACAATCAACGTGGTTGTGATGGAAACTTGCAATCAACTCCCCAAACAAGGAATCGACTGGTTCCTCCGCAAAAAAATTAGTTTTCGTTTGAAAGCGTGGACGCAGATGAAACGCATTTGCATGCAATATTTAATTAAGCAAGTACGACTCTTACTTTCACGATTTAGAACTGCCTCGATGAGAAGACAGGGTTGAAGAACATGGAATTCATATCCATGAGGAACATGGAACATGGAATACATGAGTAGAGTTAAAGATCGTTTAAGTAACAGGCAGCTCGAAAACGAATGACGATAGATTAAGCGAACCACTATCCCAATAAAGAGGGTAGTTTTTTAATCTCACAGGATCTCCATAAGTCTGGAAATTGTCTGGGTGGCAGTGATGACTCGACTTTCGTCTTCTATCGTCTCGAAAACTCGAGACCAGCCCTGGGAATCTGAAGTGGCGATACGATACGTCGTCGTATCGTACATTATATCGTATCGTAAGTAATCTCGGAACTCGATACTTCCCACTTGATTCCCACCCCGATATCGTGTTCTGATTGGCTGAGGAAGGCCGTTTGCCAGTGAGCGGCGTATGCTCATTTCGGACCGGGCTCTTCTGAGCGCGCTTAGTGCTTTGAGCTAAGGGCAATTCGGAACGCGTCGTTTATTTGATAAATCGAATATTTTCATTTCTTGGCGCTATATTCAAATTTCAATCGTCTTGGGTGGGAATAGTCGGTAATTATTGCTGAATGAGGATTTTTACTGCCACTTCCCGGCTATCTCTTAGTGATTCAAGCGATTAAAGGACTGTCAAATTGCTTCCAGAATCGAAAATATCGTCGAGTGACGACAATCGTATCGGTGCTTCAGTATCCGGGGGCTGACTGACACTCTCGATAGGAGACGGCACTCTGAATATCGAGATTCGAGACAAGACGATAGTTTCGTCGACGAGACCTAACAAGATTTTTCATATTTCGTCCAATATTATACATATTATATTCCCGTTTATTCGGAATAGAAAGTAATCTATCCTTATAGTCCGTTGACACGGTTTTACCCCAAAAAATATTATTTAAACAGACCTGACGCTGTGGCGAGCCTTTTGCTGCCCGGTACTCTATGACACTCGAGATGATATAACGATTCTAATAATACTACACACTTCTTAGTCAGTTCAAGCGTTTAGAAGTTATGGTGGAATAAAGAAACGGAAAACTTACATAGATGTACCGTGAACACATTACACTCTTTTTTGTTGGGCAGTCGTATAATAAATATAAGGACAGTAATATAGACACAATAGACGATGAATAAGATGAATAGACTGGTAGCCTATTCCGGCGAATATGCAAATAAGTAGGTTAGTTTGGTAATATCATCAATTCTCCAATTGGCAACGATGTATAACTACCACCGAGCGACGCTAAAGCGCGGTAGGCAAAAAGTGTAAGCTTTCAAATGCATTGCTGAAGGGAAAATCGTGTGGAATCATGTCTTCGCGGAGAACAAACAAGCGGGAGCAATTCCGAGAACGTGTAGGCGGCCTCTGCGACAACATTCTTCGGGGAGTATTACCGTTTGTCAGTGTAAAAAATGCGAATAGCTTAACCGTATCAATTTAATGTTTCCATTTGAAGGTTGAGACGTCGTAGCGCGAGAAGTTAATAGAAAAACACATTTAAAAAAAAAACAAGCTTTTAATGCTCTTTCCCGAGCCAACCCTGGGTGCAGCAGCCATGTCATAGTGGAACTTAGAACGGGCTATCATAATTGATTGCTTATACAAAATTTCGTTTATGTGCTGTAGATCGTTGAGTTGGCCTCCAAGATCGTGTGATTTAACGCCGCTAGACTATTTTCTATGGGGATATGTGAAGTCGCTAGTCTACGCCGACAAGCCCGAAACGATTGACCATTTGGAGGACAACATTCGCCGCGTTATTGCCGATATACCGCCACAAATATTGGAAAAAGTCATCGAAAATTGGACCTCCAGATTAGATTACGGCCGAGCCAGCCGCGGCGGTCATATCACAGAAGTCATATTTAAATTATAATACCAGAAGTTTATTTTTCGAATAAAATAAATTTCATGCCAATTTAAATAATTCATCTTTGTTTTATTCCATTTCAAAGTTCTATACCTCTATAAAAACACCTTTATTTCTAAACAAAGGTGTCACTAGTTTTCATATATTTGTAACTGCTATGTCATTAATAGGTATCTGAGTAATTTAAGACATAATAAAAATATTAAAGAGCAAATATAATCTTTCTGGGATATATTCTTTTAAATATAAGTTCGTCGGACTAAGACTAGTGTTTTGCAGATAGTGAATTAAGGGTTAATGCGCAAAAAGCAACACATTTGGTTTTATTTTATTGCAACACGTTTGGTTTTATTGAAATTTAATTAAATTTTGGTTTTATTGAAATTTATTGAAATTTAATTAAATAGTTTCTTTACTAAAAGACAGCCTAACTTGCATTTAAAACTACAGTTAGATTTCTATATACATATAGTTGCAGGTGGAATATTATACAAAATATGCATTAAATATCTTGGAAATCTTATTGATTACAGAATACAATGGGTCGATTAATTGCAGACTACAATGGGGCAGACTATAAAAGACTCCGGTTGCTGGTACATCTCGACGCTGGCTTCAAATATCAGAAGGCTGGCAAGTTTAGAGAATTGAGTGGTAGTTTAGATAACAGATCTCTAAAAACAATCCAATATGCGCTATATCGCCATTATTATCGTATGGCATATTAAGATAGGGAGAGGCAGCGGATGCTAACGAAATCATACACGAAAAGATACACAGAGTATTCTTTTCTTAAATGCTTATCATAATATTACAGCGTGGACGTGTGATAACTGACTGAAATGGAAATATGCAATACACACCCATTTCAAAATCTTTTCCTTTATCAAAACTGTGAAATACCTCCTTTTAATGTTTGATATTAAACCTTCCTAACATAACGAGGGCTTTAAAAATGTAATATGAAAGTTACCATGATTTTAAGATGTAAAGAAACAATATTATTTTCTATAAAATTTAAAAGCGTTAATAACTTCGTAAAAAACATTTTAGTGAAGCGCAAAAAATACTTTAAAAATAATTAACAAAAAATCATGGAGGTACTCTTCAGTGGCTCTATTTAGTCAGCATATGACGTATACATATAATATGATAATATAAATGTCCGGCAGTTGTATCTCTTATATTCGCTAAATAAAATTTAGGTAAATGCTATAAACGTTCCTCAAAGGTTTATCCAAATCCATATCAGTCGACAGGCCCTTTAGAAGTCCTGTGACGTCTTTCCCTAGGCATTTTTCGCCATTTGTGGAGCTTCTCTTGATCCGGGCCCATTGGCCCGGCTTTCGAGGATATGGCGTCTCAGGGCTGTTCACCCTGAGGCAGGCTTCTTTATGCGGTGCTTATTACGCTCCTTTCCTCGAGGCACGTGGTAGGTCCGTTTGTAAGTACGTATTTAGCAGCATGATGTTCTCCTCTTTCGTGCCGATTTGCCACGCGCGAATCACCTCCAGAAACTGTGTTACCTTCATCGAGACCAGCTCGCCTTCCTCTAGGAAGCGCATCTCGTCCAGGTATTCCGGCTCTTCAGGCTGGTGTTGTGGGGGCGGTGTGGTCGCACACTCTTCGTCCGTCTGTGTGCAGGCGGACGCTGTGGTTGCTCTAGGCGGATCTGGTTGGGAGCAATAACAATCACAAGAGACTCAGGAATGTCAAACGGAACTACCCTCGGGCAGACGAATTTTGTGTATCCAGGTCCGAAATATTAAACATGCTCGGTGACTTGATTAAGGGATTCATGATCCTATATTTAAAAAATATAGAATTTGGCTAAAACTTTACCTCAAGAGACGATTAATAAATGGTTTCACCATATACAACATGACTACGCCAATTGTTTATTAGTTTTTATTATTATTATGAATATTTACCTTATTCTTTAATTTTATTTATAAATGTTTTTTATTGCATCCATTTAAAATATTAAATTGATATCTTTGACTATTGATTAATCTATATTAATATTATAAAGAAGTAATTTTTGTAAGTTTGTATGTAAGGGGTAATCTCCGAAACTGCTGATCCGATTTCGAAAAGTTTTTCACTAATCGAAATTTCCATTATCAGCGAGTGCTATAGGTAATATTTTATTATGATAAATATTGGTTCTCAATACGAAATCATGATATTTGTAAATCAAGTAGAAGAAAAATGAGCTGGCGAGTTGCTTCATCGATGTGCGCTGACGAAACGGTTTAATATATTATGTGAAAACAATATATGGCAAAAATATCGGCTTCTATAAAAATGTCCCCAACAGCATACCTCCAACTTTTATATTTAAGCTACAATAGCTGCTTTTATGTCTCAAAAAAATAAGAAAAATTAGTAGGCAGTGTTTGTTACAGAGATTATCAATGAAATAAGAATCCTTAACAAAATTTATTTATTTATTATCACGGATCTTAAATAGAAATAAAATTAGCCATTTAGTGTAAGTTTTTAGGTGTTATAGTTATAGAGTCATGAATATAACATGATAGGTGTTATAGTCATGAAAAAAGTAACGCGTGTAAGCACATCGAAATATCTAGCGGGCGGTAAGGTCAGGTAAGGCAGCAAGGTCAGCGTTCAGTGGAAGTCGGCGCGGGTGGCGAGGAACACGCGTACGTCTACGAGATAGGTTGCGTGCATCTGAGGGGGGCAAGTCTTGCACTATTTATCTAAAGGTACCGTCTAAAAAGGCAAATAAACGCTACCCTAATTAATTTACCAAATCGATTCAAAACTTTACGCGATGCGAAGCCGCAGGCAACAGGTAGTTAGTTATAAATAACGTAGGTTTAAATTGAACTATTTGCATTTTGCCGTTTTTGATGTGTTAGATATCTAATGAAAATATATTATTTTGAGTATATAGTATTTTATCAATATTTTTAAATACCTTATAGTATAATTAATTATTTCTTTTATTATAAACGAATCACTGCTAATATTCCAGTAATTTTGTAAACATTTGATAAATACAAAAATGAATTTAAAAAAAAATCGGTTGTCTGTAAAGTCGGTTTACTGACGATAGTTGAACGTGACAACGTCATAAGAAAATACTGATGGAATGGTTGCATTTTTCAAAAGAAAATTTTAATGTTATTTGTTTGATAGATATTTTGTATGGATATAGAGATATATTACAATATTGAATAAGAGTTGTTGTTCAATTAGTTACTTAATTATTTTTGCAAATTTAATTGTAATTTGTTTTAAAAAAGTAATAATTTTGAATAATTTATTATAAGAATAAACTGTGATTAAATTATTGTTCATAAATCCTTAATTTAAAATTTAAAATTTGGAAACATCATTAAAATTTTGTAACTCTAGCTTTTAAAAAGCCCGCCTCAATGTGTTTGATATAGGAGAAAATTGTTCCTTTTGACGGCTGGCTGGTCCAACCTGTCATTTCAGACACGTTGTTATGAATATGTGGAAGATTTAACATTTATGTTTCAATTTTTTGAAATCATAGCTACACTCGATAATTATTTCGATCGAATAGTAAAGCCATTCATTTTTTACTCATCGTGAAATAGTTCTTTTAACTTATTGTTATAGTTTTGTCAATTATAGCATAACCTACAATCGCAGCACTAGCGGACCGATGCTATTTATTTTAATGATGAAAGCACGAATATTCGACAATATATCACTGAACATATATTTAATATCGAAAGAATCATTACCTTTATCGCCGCAATTATCGTTGCTATAAACAATTGACACCACATTCACTTTTCACTGCACTTCATACTTGACGAAAACATGTAAATGTATTATTGTATAGCAGCTGTCCACGCGGACGCATCGCTCACTCAAGTAGGAGAGAGACAGATGTCGAACGCTGCCGAACGCGGAGGCCGATTGTGCCTCTTTGTCGCTCGTTCCGCGCTCTCGCTTGCACTTCAAGCCTTAAATGGAACGCCTCAGATCGAGGTAACGCCGCATGAGTCATGTTTTTTCGTGCGTGCAGCCGGCTCCATCGAATTATAAGACGTTGTCACGCCAAAAAGTATTATCCTATAAATGGGTAATATTGCAGTCATTCATATGCTGACTGACAGAAAGTAATAAGCTAATTTAGGGAGATTTGTTTAGAGAGCTTTGCAGAGCAATTCCCCATCGCTTTGTTATGGCTGTGTGAGACTCAAAACTGCGACTAAAGCGCATAGCAGTGTACTCATCGTCATTGTCCTTAGGCACCTGCCAACGACACTAGAGAATGCTTAAGTGATTAATTATTATTATATGCTGATGCAAGACGGTCGTGGATTTAAGGCTCTCGTAAAGAATGGAATTCAAATATATCATTTTATGGTCGGACGGTTGACTGCTTCGGAGTTCATTCTCGTGTCTTGCGTTTGTCTTTGCGATTCCTGTCGCAATAAATCGATCCGATAAGGTGACGTTGATGTCCCGGTCGGCGTCACAAATGAAATACCACTAAGGATTGTTAGATACAAGACCTTTATTCTGAGCATAATACTCAACCACAAAAGAACAAACCGTTGAGAATGCTAAATATGCCAATCCGGAAATTAGGAGATTGTGGGTACTGGATAGCGACAGGCTTAAATGTGATCACATAGGACCAATTTTAAGTAATAATTAGCTGAAACTCGTCGAGATCGACGGTCACTTTATTGACAAAAATGTTTCAAAAATAAACGAAAACATATTTTTTATTTAAGTAGAAATAATATTTCTTTGGATTAATTCGATTACGTTGTGGTGCCATGCTCATTTGATCTACGATCAGGATTATCACCAAGGTATTAGATGAAACGGACAGCAACAATCAAAGAGCGACGCGTACGTGACTAGAAAGTAAACAAAAAGTTTCGCGCTGATTCAGCTTACTTTATCAACTATACGCTAGATGGCGGTGAAATAATTGAAATCTTTAAAATTTATTTTCCACTATTATATATTGAGTAAAAACAGGTCTAGGCGGTTGTGTCACGCCTAGACTTTCCCGGCATGCCACAATCCCCCTCGCGCGCCAAACTTCCTAAACCCTTCCCAACCCCCCGTCGACCCCCCCCCCCCCCCCCTCCGCCCTCATCCGCCCCCTCCTCCCAACCTCCCCTCAACACTCCCTCTCTCTCACTCTCTCCCCCTTCTCCCCCAACACCCTTTCTTCATACCCCCCCTTTTCAATTTCCCCCAACCCTCCCTCTCTCTCTTTCTATCCCCCTTCGCCCCCCCTCCCCCCGACGCAACCCACCCCCCGCGCGGAAATCCAGCAGATGGCACTATATTTTTTTTTCCCTTTCGATGACTTTTTTTATTTTTCTCTTTTGATGACATATCTATAGACCGAGAGCTTTTTTCAGACAATTCTCTCAATTTGACGGTTACAGAAAATACACATTATTTAAATTATGTTTCTCTTTTGATGGCATTTCTAGAGGCCGGGAGCTTTTTTAGACACCTCAACCAAATGTTTACACCTAGCCGTTCTCTCAATACGGCCGTTACAGAAAAAAACACGTTTCAAATTAATATATAGATAAACGCGACCGAATGTATGAGAGCTTCAAAACACCGATCCGAAGCTAGAGCGAGTCGGAGTCAAAATAAAGGTTTTATCCTCTCTCCCTCAATCTTAGTAACTATTCTGCATGAAGATTTTTTCAAAACCAAACTGCACCAACTTTTTAAATATATTGAATAAATCAGTTTTCCGTGTATTTTGCACGTTATTTGTATGGGTTTTTCAAGTTTTATTTATTATTCCTTAGATTGTCTATCCTAATAATAATGTTTTATTTCATAGAATAATTTATAACATATAAATATATTTGACAGTTCGCAGTCATTTAGTTTTTCAACAAACATATATGAGTATGTCGCAATGAGTATGTAGCAATAAAGTGTAATATCAATGAGTAATAGGTATCAATGAGCAATAAAAATATAAAAATTCATTATTTTTTTTAATAAGCCATAAAACAATGCATGAAACAGCTATACATAATAGACAGATATACATAATATACAAAAATGTATTAAAAAAAACCGACCCAATTTTTTAATAAATGCAGCAGCCATGTTATGGTGAAACTTAGAACTGGCTATCATAATTGAATGCGTATACAAAATTTCCTATCTGTGCTTTTGTCTGTTGAGGAGTTTCCTCGTTGGAAGCCAACTATAGGTGCCGCAGTCCAGTGTTGGTGAAACTTAGAACGGGCTATCATAATTGAATGGATATACACAATTTTGTGCCTGTGCTATTGACCGTTCAGGAGTTCCCTCGTCGGGAGCCAACCCTGGGTGCAGCAGCCATATCATCGTGAACGGGCTGCGTATAACTGAATGCGTATACAAAATTTCGTGTCTGTGCTGTTGACCTTTGAGGAGTCCCCTCGCCGGGAGCAACCCTGGGTGTAGAATCAGGTCATGCTTACCAAAACGCATTGTCATCGGAACTAATGCATTGTCATCGGAACTAAACCAACATGTAATTTTTTAAGTTCATATGATATTATTCGAGGAGTTCCCTCAATTCCTTATGGATCACAACATCAGAACAGAATTTTGATAAAAATGGGACCAATTTGGAAGTATCGCTACCCCACCAATGAACTTTTTAGTCATTGCAATGTCCTGGACATCAGACAGCTGTACATTAAATTGGCCTTACTGCATGAGCGGTTTAAAAGTCAACCAACTTTTAATGAGGGAGTGATATTTACGAGAGCAGTGCACTCAGGAGATATGCTGATACCACGTAAAAATACCACATATGGACAGCGCCACTACTCATTCATCGCTCCTAGGATTTATAATCACCTTCCTGAATCAATTAAGGCTATCAACACTATGACAACATTTAAAAAATCTGTCACGTCTTGGTTGATGAAGGAAGGGAGGATTAATATAGATAGAGCATTGAGTATAAATGTCTAAATGGTATATATGGAATGGTATTTATATATGTGATAGTTATTAAATTGACAGTTTATTTTTATGACAGTTTGTATGGATGTTTGATTGACAGTTTGTAGTTATTAAATGAAAATGTATATAAACAATGACTTTTATATTATTTATATTTCCAAACCATTTCTTTATTCTATTAAATTGTAGGAATTGTAGGCCTTTCAATTATTTTATTTTAATTTATATTGAAATTTTTAGGATTATTTTCATGTTTCTGTGTAAAAAAATATTTATTTTTATTTACAAAAATTTTATTTCTTAAAATTACGGCGATTACCTTACTATATTTTTATAAAATTATGTTAATTTAAATGTCTGCCTTAGAACAGGCTATAGCCTAGTTAGGCGACATTGAAATGGAATATCTGGCAACAGTTTCTGGCATATTAGGTTTCAGTTTTTTGCTACTGGTTATTTTGTCTATTACATTGTACCTACATGTCCATGAACTGTAAATGTTTTTAAATTACGTAATTAAATAAAAATAAATAAAAAATAAAAATATCCTTTTGAATAAAAAAAGGATTTTTCAAAGGTAACAAACATTAAAAAAAATACAACCGAATTAATAACCTTCTTCTTTTTTGAAGTCGGTTAGGTTAATAAATGAATTTATATTCTCAGTCGATATTAATATGTAAGTATAAGGATCATATTGATTTGGAATAAATGCCCCCCCCCCCCGGGGGGGGGGGGGGTATTTTGATTTGTGTATTTATCCGTATAGATACATACATATTTTCGAAATGTACTCGATCAGACTTTTCATTTGATACTAAACATGTTATATTTATCCTAATTTGGGGGGGGGGGGGCAGATACGCGCCTACTCGTGCTGAATTAATGACCCGCGATTAATAGACAAAGTACCAGTAGTAATAAAAATTATGGATTTGGTAATAGACGTCCCAAGCAAAAAGCACGATGAGCTAGCATGAACCACTCCATAGTAACTAAATATCCAGAAGTGGTACGGTCTGTGGTACGATCTCTTTGAGCCTTCGCATACAGAGTAAATGGTAAAACAAAGTATCGCTACACTTCTTGGACAACCTGAATTTACAGTGTGAGTAATAAACAAACTAACATCGCGTAACCATCAAAAAATAAAAAGCCAAAGTGCCAAAAAGTAAAAGTCGAAACAAAACCCCTGAAACCGCGGTCCGCTTCAAAGATACAAGGTCCATGGTCGATAAAAGGGGAGATTGAAATATGACTCCATTACTCCTGCTCTGCGGTCGAATCGCCTCCACGCTGCTCAAAATGTTAACATACCTATAGTATTAATAATATGCTATCACTATCAGTGGGCGATAAATAACTAACTTTATTTAGCTATAAAATTAATCCTCGTTTGCAATTTATGCGATCACAAAATATATTCTCGTATCGAAAGGGAGAAGGTGGTTTTCCGTTGCAGGTTTTTAGAAGCGTTGAGAATGGCTTCCCGGGTCATATATCTTCTTCTTCTTCTTCTTCTTCTTATATATAAAAATGAATCGCCGTGCGTTAGTCTCGCAAGATCACGAAAATGACTCGACCGATTTGAATTATTATTTTTTTGTTTTGGTGGTTTCCAAAAAAATATATTTAGAAAATATTAAAAGAAATAACGGAAAATCGAAAAAATCGAAATTGGTCATTTTGGGAAATGGGCCACTGTAGATGGCGTTCGCGGCGATCCTATTGTTTGACAGCTGCGCTATCCATAACTGTTATTCATTCCGTGCGATTGTGTAAAATTTCAAAAAGTGGAAAAAGTCAAGAGTCAAAAAAGTAAAAAAAGTCGAAAAAGTCAAAAAAACGTCCAAAAGTCGAAAAATGCAAAAAGTCGAAAAAGTCGGAAAAGACGAAAAAGCATTTATATTTCATCATGTAAATTAAATACATTGAATTTATTTTAATTACAAACGACTTTCATTTAATCACCAAACGAAACTCAAACCGTACATGATTCGGCCATATTATGGATTTCAATGAATTGGATTCGGAAGGTTGATTAGAATCAATAAACGCTTATGAATAGTTACAATCAAATCAATTTTAGGTGGTACGAAGTTCACCGGGTCATCTAGTATCTATATATTATCAAGAAAACACTGTGATTTTGAAACTGTAAGCAGTGTTTCGTTAGTTCTCATAACCAATAAGGATACAATAAACAAGAACAAAAAAAAAAAAAAAAAAAAAAACCCGACTGCCATTACAAAAAGTGAACTGTTGTATTAAGAGGCCGTGGCGGCCATGGCGGCCAAAAGCTATATGAAGCATAATTTTGTGGCCTGGTTGTGAGAACACGAAAAAGAATTTTAATACAATTATGCCGGATTTTAAAAACCCGGTCCTTATGCTATCATTTCGCCATATCGAAATTGGTAAATTATTTTCATATTAATTGTAAATAATCTTTATTCTGTTACTGTTTAAAAAAAAAATAAAAACGAGCGAGATTTGTCTTCAGTTTTTGAAAAACCTAGAGATGATTCTCTATATTAAAAAATACTATTTACACCAGCGTATGGTCTATTTGCATAGTACCAAGATAGTTTTTGGAACCTCCATACAAAATATATAAGAAAAACATGTTTGAAATTACGTAATTTCCAGAAATGTTATGGCCAAACATTATTTTTTTTCTATTTATTAAAGATACTTTTGAGTGATGTAAGAAATAACACAGCGATCCTTAGTTATATTATTATTGTAATTTAATTTTTACTTTATAAAAAACTATTCATTTGATAATTTATTATATTATAATTGAAAAGCCAAATCGACTATATTAGACGACGCGCGAAGTCGAAATTGTCATTCGTAATGGACACTGCCAACAGTGGGACGTATTCCCTTGTCGCCGCGGTATACCTATACATCTTTTGTATATATCGAAAACGCGCGGGCGCGTGGCATTGCAAAAATATCTAAATTTTTAGTCGCGTCAACTCGAAAGGGAACCTTAAGATTTATTAGAAGAAAAAATAATCCCACTGAAAAGCATGTTTTGTAAGAGAATGAAGTTCGCCCCACGCCCTGCGGCATGTATCTTGAAATGATCGCGCGCCGCTGCTTCGCCGCCGCAATTTAGTCGGTTGTCCTTTAGTGCTCGAAAAATAAAAAGGTTTTTTAATAAAATATTTTGGTTTGTGTATTTATCCGTATAGATAAATATATATTTTCGAAATATACTCGATCAGACTTTTCATTTGATACTAAACACGTTATATTTATCGTAATTTAGACATTTAGACATTTACACTCGATTGATATTACAGTTGGTATAACACAGCACATCCAGAGGCAGACCTTCAAGGTCTAGTTGGTTGTGCGATTTCGCCTCATTCGGATACGCTAGCATATTTATATGCATAGAGCTATGTTTTTCGCTATATTGATATTTGTTCTTAATTATTCCTCATGTACAACAGTATGCATGTCCTTGTATTTTTTTTTCTTGTAGGTACGTTGTAAATAAAATAAAAATAAATAAAATAAATAGTGAAGACTCTGCTTTTTCCTTATTTGAGAGCAAAGGGTCGCTATATACATGTATATTTCCGGAATTTACCCAATCAGACCTTTTATTTGACACTAAACACGATATATTTATGTTAATTAATATTTATGTTAGTTAATACTATTGCATCTGAGGAAGACTGTGTAAGCATGAGAAAACAGATGTTAACAGAGCAAAGAGATTAAAAAGCTACCTGTTGGACGTTTATAGTGATATTAGTGGTCATAATTAAAATTGATATACATTTCTAAAATTTAAGCTTGTAGTAATACTGGCCTAATTTAAGCCTGTAGTAAGACCAGTAGTAATACTGCTTTGCATTGTTTTTTTATATTATGAATGTCTTTTTGTATCACAAAATTAGAAGTGTAAGACTAGAAAAATAAGAGTTTGTCTCGCCAACAAACTGTATACCAGTTTGGCGTGATTTTAATATTTAAAAAAATGTATTTTTGCTCTGAATAAAAAAAAAAATCGGTTGTCTGTAAAGTCGGTTTACTGACGATAGTTGAACGTGACAACGTCATAAGAAAATACTGATGGAATGGTTGCATTTGAAGCAGTTTCATTTAAGATTCTGATATTGTTTATTACAAACACCCAAAAATATATGCTTTTATACTCACCGATTTGACTACAACATGTAAATGTATTATTGCATAGCAGTATAATTGTATAATTGTTTATTGTTTAAAGTTTATTGTTTTTTTTAATTTGAAAGTTTGAAATCTCAAACTGTTAAATAACGGGTTGAGAAGCGTTTGAGCACGCTGCGCCATCTAGCGGTAGGTAATACGTCGTAAATAAACAATATCAGCGACATTTTACCAACCGCTAGATAGCGCATCGTAATGATAGCTTTTCATACTTTTTTTTTTTTAATAAAAGTTGCTTACTTCGTTGCACTTCGTTGTACCCACAAGAAAATTGTCCGTTCAATAATAACATTCCGTATGTCAAGAATACATATAAAATTATGTCAAGAATTTAAATCAATCTAGTGATTTTCATTCGTACGATTTTAGACTGAGGTTAGTAAATAATTCTTGTCGCAACCGGTAGATGGCAGCATTTATATTGATTAATAAATATAATAAATGGAACGCCTCAGAGCGAGGTAACGCCGCATGAGTCATGTTTTTTCGTGCGTGCGCCGGCTCCATCGAATTATAAGACGTTGTCACGTCAAAAAAAAATATTGACGTTCGGACATTTGGATATTTAGACAACTGCTTACTTGATATTTGAACAGTAAATGTACCCTATGACATTTGGAATGACATAGGGTACATTTCGCGATTCTAACTTTACCACACATTTTTAAGTCGGTTCAAGCGTTTAGATGTTACGGTGGAATAAAGAAACGGAAAACATACATACATGAATCCTAAACAAGTAACACTCCTTTTTTGGGTAGTCCTGTATAAAGGCCAATTTCACCTGGGATTCTAGAATAATAATATAAATAATACCAGCTTAGCGACACTAACAAACTTTCCTCTGCTCAAAAAATACCGAACTGCGGCACAAAGTCTGGGCGTCTATCATGGTGTCATGATTACTGACCCTACAGAAACCCGCCTAGACGGAGTCATCCATGTTAAAACCTTGCCTTTTTTTTTGTAAATTAATTAGGGTCAATTCATCACGATGATATCAAATTTTTATTATACTACTGGCCGCGTCCGATTTCTCGGTCCTTCGCTCACCTCAAAACACACGTACTGCATTTATTGTACTTCAATGGGATGAAACCAAAAAGGGACAGATATCCTAATCCTTTAAGCAATTTCTATCCCTTTTTCACGACTGGCCAACAACGCGCGCCGATAAAGCATCTCACCAGGTCATTTTTCTCCGATTTGATTTACAAAAATCGTGATTTTGTTTAGAAAACTAATATTTATCACAATTAAATCGTCGATAATGGAGCTTTCAAATAGTGAAAGAATTTTTGAAACCGGATGAGTAGTTTCGGAGATTAGCCCTCACATACATACTTACAAACATTATGAAATCGCAGACTATCGCGGTTGTTTGCCATTATGAATAACATAAAAAACGAATTTACCGCGTGAATTTTGTATCACTCGATATTTCGGCGACATTACAGCCGCCGTTGTCTAGGGTAGACAGTCAGTCGCCGAAACGTCGCCTTATTTATTACAAACATTACTTCTTTATAATATCAGTATAGGTGAGAATTTTGCAGAAACCCTACTCTACTCGAAACTAAAAAATACTCGCTGGAGTTATCCATACGAAAAGGTAACATAAACAGTTCACTATCATCCATCATATGTGTGCTTCCTTAACTTCATAAATGGGCAGCCGGAGAGCGATTGCGCCATTTACTGCAGTTAGGGGGGGGGGGGGGGTACTAACTAATGCTTATTATGCGGTGCTAGTGGCATCTTACTGAGTGATTGCAGTTCTGAGAACATGTCGCATCGCGAGCGTGATTTTGAGGTCGTGACTCCTCAATATCTTTTGCTTTTGTCAATATGCTGCTAGCTTTAGCTGCCTCCAGAATAGATACGTCCCCGAGAGTACCGGTCTTGCTTGGATGCAATTGCCGTGCGTTGTCCAAGATGAACAACCGCTCGCGCTTAGTCCCATTCTAGTAAACACAAGCCATGGAGTGTATATACGCGGCAACGTCGCGGTTGTATCGATTAACTAAACCACTGGTGAAAATTTCGATGTTTTAATCTAGTATGAAAGTTATATTGGGGCCAATTGCGTTTCTTTGTGATTAACTGAAAATTAGTTCATGCGAACGAGACAAATTAAACGTTGGAGCGGAATATGAAATGTATGATCGTCGATTTCCCGCACCAAACCTATCCGTCGAACCTATAGCCATCCAATAAAGTTCGCTTATATATCGTGCGGTCTATAACGTATAGCCCAGTCTCGTTCACAAAAACTGATTTCCAATTTTAGTTTGAGAACAAATGCAATCGAGCCCATTTTATATCAGTTATTAATGAGACGTTGATAGGCCACTACTAAAGCAGTTATTAAGGAGATGCTTATAGGTCACCCTTTCTATGATCTGATGAATTCGAGGGCCATGACTTTACAAATAATATTCTAATTTAAATGATAATGATATTTGTACTTTTAGTTTTTAAATGTATAATTTAGCTTTAATTTGATTATTTAACAATTTACTGACTACTTTGTATGTTACTAGGAATAACTTTTAGTATGTATCTATTGAAATTATTGACTATTTCAATTATTAGGTATTATTTTGATTATGATTATTTGATTATTGATATTATTGATATTTTGATTATTTAACTTTTTACTGACTATTTTAGTTATTATGATAAGTGACTTTTCGTAAATACCCATGAAAATTAATGGCTATTTTAATTAATAAGCCTTTATTTTGTTTCGTTATAACATTTTACGATGAATAACTTTAGGTAGGTTCCAAAGTTTCTTAGATATTTAAAAAAATCTAATAGCTAAATTCTTGAAAACCTATGCATGTTAAATAAAGATTAGAGTAGTAATCAGATTTTCTACCTAAGACAAATACTTTGACACGTCCAAGAGCGGTTTTATCCACCAATTGGACACGACGTAAATGAAAATATAAATGTATTCTTATTATTAGTATAAATAGCATACATTACTATATTGTTACATTATTATTATCATAAACTAAAACAATCCAATTTTGCATGCTTATGTAATATAAATTAAGGCCGATAGCGGATTCGCTATTTCGTAACAACTGCGAAATATGCAGAATGCAGACGCAATGTGGAAACGACACCTGTTGTTTTACGTTTTGTGGTAGACCTTAGGACTCGTGATGTCGCTCGCTTCGATTATAACTGTGTCCTAAGCGCTCGTCCACGCTCAGGCGCGGGCGCGGTGGCGGGCGCGAGAGCGGTGGCGGCGGTATTGAGACCGCTCGCTACGTGGCCGAAAACGTGCGCACCATATGTTCAAACTATCGCGTCCGCGCTCGCTACCGCGCCCGCGTCTGAGCGTGGACGAGCGTTAAGAGAAGCTACTGTCTGTATACCGTGCTCATATGGATCAGTCGAAGTGTGCGATGTTGTTTTCACTCCGCGCCGCTTGGCTTGATACAGTAGTAGGCGTTGGGTCGAGCCGCCAGACGAGATGGCAGCTCGGGCGGCTCGAGGGGCGCGGCGCGGGGCCCTCGCGGAGGAGCGCACCTGTCCTCGCCGCTGGAGGCTCTGTTTATTTTCGAAACGGAATGTTGATGTTTTGATGTAACATTAGTGCCCGCGACCGCGTCCGCGCCCCGGCCGCAACTGCCGCAGCATAGCGTTAAGCCTTTCTCGGCCGCCCGCGCGTCTCTCGCGCACCGCTCGCGCTACCGCTCAGCGCTCTGCTCATCGATCACCACTTCCGCCTAACTATTAAAACACTATTATAGACGATCATTATTCTAAACGAGTCTTCGAGCCCATTTAAAACAGGCTAATATAATAGACTGATGTACCTAATTTCAATAGCTTTTTCTTGAAGACGATCGTATCTCCATAGAAGGAGAAATTGTGAAAGGCGTGGGTTTGATAGCCCCTCCGCTACCACCATTTATAGGGGTGAAGAAGGACAAAGATTAAACTTTTAGCGAAGCCCCCCCCCCCTTACCCCATTGTGAAACAGTGGGGGAGTGAGTTTATTTTTTAACTTATTTAATTAAGTAATTAAATAATCAACACATTTACAAAGCACGTCTTACTATATATTCATATAATAAATAAAAAATATTATAACATTTATTTCTATTTCAAAAATCGGTTGTCACACCAAGACTTTCCCGGCAAGCAGATAACCCCTCCCTACTATCCCTTCCCCCTTCTACGGAGTTTGCTTGTTTGCAAATGCTAGGTCTCATATAGAGTGACGATATGAAGAATTCTAAATGAAATCACGTTTCCGAGTTCACCAAGGAAGAGTGGAACAAATGTTATGGAAATTGGTTTATACCTACGAAAAAGTGTATTAACGCTCACGGAGAATATTTTTAGAAACAATGAATTGATTTTTGGCCATTTATTGTAATTTACTCTTCTGGCTCACCAACCGACGAGGAGGCAAGAGTTTTTCCAGGTAGAAGTTTTAAATGAATATACACAATCTCTATGTGTGTATGTATGTATCTGTCTGTGTGTTTGGGTGTATGCATCCAAGCCCAAACGCTTAATCTGATTACGCTGAAATTTGGCATGCAGGCCAGGCACGTATCCAGACTTCAGTTTCGAAGTGGGGGGGGGGGGGGGGGTAAATTCGTTAAAACAACGCGCGCTGCACCCACCAAACTTTTGAATTTGCCCGTACAATGAAACCAAAATACCTCAATTATCCCCTTCCCTCTGGATAAGTGACTGAAACTGGGTACAAAAGTCGCGGATTCTCCCTGATTCCCATTTTTTTCTTGATTTTATTTTTTACTCAGAATATTTCAGGGGAGGGGACGCGTCCCACGTGCCCCCCTCTCCTCACCAGGATGCAGGCATATTTTGGTCATGGCAAGAGTTGAAAGGTTATGATCATTATAAATTGATCAAAAATTACAATGGTCTGATCACTTAAATGATCTCAGTAAAAAATTGTGCAGTGCCATATTCGCCATTAGAAAGATAAGAAGTTTATGCGGTTTTGAAGCAGCTAAATCCGTCTACTTTGCATATTTCCACTCTCTAATAACGTATGGCCTACTGTTTTGGGGAATGGCACCAAACTCAAAAAGAATTTTTCTCCTCCAGAAAAGAGCGGTACGCAGTTTATATAGAGTCTCACCGAGAAGTTCTTGTAAGCCGCTATTTGTAAAATCAGGAATAATGACTCTATTTTCTTCTTACATCTACCAAAATATTATGTACGCTCGTAGACACCTAACAGAAGCTCCGGTGAATAGTGATTTTCATCATCACGATACGAGGAATAAATCCAATCTCCACATAAACCGACAGCGACTTAGCAAAGTGCGATACAGTTTTATTCATCAAAATTTGTCGTTCTATAATAAGATTCCAGAGCAAATGAAAAGCCTCGGAGAGGTCCAATTTAAAAAGATAATCATAAATAATTTGGTAAGAAACCCAATTTATGGTATAAGGGAGTTTGAAAATTCTGAGTCTATTTTCCATGTTGATGATTAATGAAATGCGTAAAGTTTTAAACATAACGGTATTATGATAGCTGACATTCTAATTCTCATATAATTTATTAACTATTCATTTTTAAAAAAAATACGAAAGCATTATTGCTGGATTGACAATAAAATATATATTTTTTGATTATTCTACATAGAATTTGCATTTCTATTTTAATATATTATTCTCCTTGACTCTTAAATCACATTAGTATATTTTGATTATTTGTATATAGGTAATATTGAATATAATATTACAGCGATGACAACTATCACGATAGTTATGTTTTTAATAATTAAATTTTTAGCATTTAATTTTGTGACGCATCCAAGTGTAGGAATGCCTATCTACTGGAGTAGTTGATTGTATTGTATTGTATTGTATTGTATGGTTGAAATCGGTCCACCAAGGGTCGCACTAGTCATATTTCAATCTCGTAATATTGTACTTAGATTCTTGAGATTTGGTACACAGATGCCTTGTTGGGCCAAAATCGCATTGGTTGGAATATATCTTATATAATTTACTAAATATTTTATTATGTGTTTTATGACGGGTATTTTAAAACTATTATTTGCAGACTGACTTAAACTGACAGACGCATTGAAATATCAATGACCTAGTTTTAGGATTAATGATTGATTTGTACATACATTGTTTATTACCTTAAGTTAATTCTTAATATTATTAGATACTATTTTTTTATGTTATGTAGTTTGAAGTATGCACAAGCCACTGTTTACTTGGTACACTTGCCTTAGTATGGGCCTGAGCCTAGTTAGGCGGCGTTAATCTGAGGAAGGACTTGGCTGCGGTACTCTCTTTTTGCTACTATTTACAACAGAGATTTAATGATAATATGATAATGTGCTGTATTTAAAAAAATGCGCATTTCTTTAAATAACTAAATAACAACTAATTAATAATAATATGTAAATTCCGCTATGCAATGGTGGTTTTCGGCTCAGATGGAACAGAACGCAACCTGGTTCTTCGACCGACCGAGAGGAGGCGCTCATTGATTTTATTTATAAAATTTGTCTTTGGCTACTTGCCGGGAAAGTCTTGTGGCGACACAACCGATTTTATTTTCATATCCATTCCGGAAAGTTCCAGTGTAGCCCTCCTATTATAGTCAGAGAATCGAATCATCACCACAAACGCCGAATCATTGCAATCATCCGAGATTGTTTATTTTATTTTCCGCGTTGTTCATCGTGAGAATTGCTTTTGAGAGCTTTTGTTTTCGATTGTTTTTTGAGAGTGTGGATCGAAAGACCCCGCGGCGTGTCCCAAGTCCCGAATCTCGCCTGTCCACCTGAGCCGGGGAATACTTTGTCTCTGGCAATTATTATCGGAATGTGCCGCAACACGTCATTAAAAATTTTGAACCGAAGCAAAATGTGTCTTCGAGAGTAAAATAATAATGTTGGTAAAATTAATGCTGATTGACTTGATATGCAGCACTCTGGCTAAAGCCACCACATAATCATATGTGGTCTGGGACTGTATACAAGAGCTCAACAAATCGGGAAAAGCCAACAAAATCACCCTAATATAGACACCGGCCCATCAAGGCATACCCGGCAACGAAGAGGCCGACAGACTGGCAACGCTGGGCACAATGCAATGCCGGGTGAAGCAAGTTGTTGAGGTCCCCTTTGCTATAGGTAAGAAAATCATCAGTCCCTCAGAAGACCAAGCAGTCCCTGCTTGGAGCGGGAACATCGGGATGGAAACAGAGCCAAGGATGTCGCCAGGCTAAGGCTACGATGGAGCAACCACTTCCTAAGAAAACCAAGGCCCTCATTGACATAACCAAGAAGAACCTTAGAACCACTATTGGACTCCTCACCACCGGACATATGACCCTTAGAACACATCTATTCAACCTTGGCTCGACCGAGAGCAAGGATCGCCCAATATGTGGCTAAGAACCTGAAGAACCTACACATCGTTGGTCCAAGCCCAGGCCTCGCCGCAAAAAGACACAGTATACTGGGACGAGCCTTTCTCCCCAGCGATCTGCCCAACGTGGTTAGTGATCTGTATAGACTGGTAAAAGGTACCGGGCTACTAGCAGACCACTGACCCAACCACAAAGTGGGTAGTTACAAAAGATCTTATAGATCCAGGTAACATCAAGGTCTGTATACAAGCCCCCCCACTCCGTTTACTACTACTAAAATGCAGCAGGCACTCTCCACATAAACATTATAAATTGTGACATATTTTGACATAGGGCTCGATTGCGTTTCTTCGTGAACTAAAATCGGAAATTAGTCCGTGTGAACGAGACAGGGCAATACGCTAGAGCGGAGTGTGAGATGACCGGTTGTCACTTTTTCGCATTAAAACTGCGCGCCAAGGTCAAATCTTACACCGCACGAAATATGCTCGAATTTATTCGGACGAGTATAAGTTCGGCAGGTAGTATTTTTCGACTATCGTTCGTTTCATATTCCGCTCTAACGTATTGCTCTGTCTCGTTCGCTTGGACTAATTTTAGTTTTAGTTCACAAAGAAACTCAATCGGGCCCATAATGTGTATAAATCAACATATTTTTGGCATTTTCACACGACTGCCCAATAAAGGGAGTATAATGCAACCCTATGTATGCAAAATATCACGGACCGTGCTTACGCACAGCCATCTAGGGGGGGGGGGGGGGGGGGAAGGGCAAATCGGGGTACCTACCCTGGGCAACAATTTTAGGGAGCGCCAAATTCATTTGTTTGAAAAAATACTTTTTCGCTAGGCGCCTAGCACCCAGGGCGCGTCTTAGTATTGATTTTTTAATTAAGGATTGCATTCTAAGTTACTTTTTGAACGCGTACGCACTATGTGTGATGTATGATGGGCCCTGTTGCTGATGCTAATGGGTCTTGTTGCAGTTGGCCACTGAGACCCATATGTTCAGGGTCGGTCAAAGTCACGGGTCAACACCCATCCGGCGGCCTCCACCACATGAAAAGCGAGCCCGGACAGGACTCTGGCCTGCGGGCTAGTTTCCCTCAGGAGTCAATCTTCTGGCGCACCGTGCGGCTTCAGCCAATCGATTGTGCATTCTGACTGACAGTACTGTCTCCTATAGAGTGGAGGTAGTTGTTCACCTTTCGGCGAATGCTCTTGAAACGACAAATCGGCTACCCGATTTCGGGTAAAAGCCGGATAAAGGATGCCGTGGTCCGCGATAGATTCGGCAAACGCCGTATCACCGCTTCGTAAGGGAGAGGACTGCGCAAGCGACCTTGAAACCGTAACCATTCGGGAGACCGGAGTAATCTGGTTGCAACTGGTAGTAAGGGCGCGAGTGTCGGCCCGCTGGGTGACTAACCTGGCTATCTCGCGGTAAGGCGTTGGTCTCTTACGGCCATGTGGCGGAACTTGTCGGTGGACTGTTTCAATATCGTTAAAAGTCGCTATCGTTCAATATCGTTAAAACTTCCTGAGGTGACGGGTTCGCCCGTTGTAGTCGACAGCTGTAGTTGTGTGTTATGTTTCTGCCAAGGGAGTTCCCGTTGCGTCTAGGATAAATCCTCCCCACAGACGGGGCTACACGAGCGGAGACGAATAAACACGGACGGCGGAACGTCAATCGACGATCGGTATTTATGTAACTCATTTGTTGTGCGAGTATTTAGCGTTGGTTTTCTTTGTTGACAACCACTCTTTCAAACGTGTCACTATAATTATTAGTTGATGTGGTAGTAGATTCTTTAGCGGAAAGGAGAGCTTGATATGTAAATCTGTAGCAAGACTAGTACATATGTAGTACAGTCTGGCTTGTGCTTAGTCTTCGTTGGTTGTATGTAATCTATCTTTATGCCACACAAGGAAAATTTACTAGCAACTAGATAATAAAGAGTGCACATTTATTTAAGGGGTCCCATATAAGGGTCACATTCTTATATAAGGGTCACAAAAATCCCACCCACAATATTTATTTTTTTGGTAGGTTTTTTTAATCATTAATATCAAATGCTGGAGAAGGAGGGGCGCTAATGTCAAGTTTGTTCCCCAACTTTGAAAATAGTAGATCTGGGTCTGGAAAGCGTACCGCTCCTTGCGTCACATATGAGCGTCCTTGCGTGGTCGTACGAATCTATGGGGATCTCGAAATATCCCTTTATTTGAACGTAAGCAATTTGGCACTGAAAACTGCAGCGATATGTCATTGGCAGCCAAGTGTGAGATGAATCGGTCGTTGGGTTGCGTTCGGAATCGTCGCAAAACAATTAAAAGAAGCGAGCAAGAGCATTAAAGTGGAGCTAATCAAGCATCGCATGCCTTTGCGGAGCGCGATGCCGGCGACCGCGTATTGGAATGGCGATCGGGCCGTGTTTTTTTAAAAATCAATGGAGAATCATTGGGCCATAAAGGGGGCCCGTTAATGGGCACAGGTGTGCTCTGCCCGACAGGCTGTCCTGTCGCTCGCCCGAGTCTCTTGCCCTCGCGCCGCGCCGCGCCGCACCAGGTTCGCAAACGAGTCCTGCGTGCCCTTTGCTTTGCCAAACGACCCTACCTCGCAACTGCAACGAATCGTCTTCACTTCATCTCTAATTTTTTTTTCGGAAATCCCATAGCGTTGGATATTAAGAAATAGAAATTAGAGGGGTATAATTTGTCAAAAAAGCCTAATGACTTCTTTCCATAGATGTATAACATAATTCAGCATTTTTGACTTTATGAACTACTACTACAATATTTAAATTGTCAAAATAAATATTCTAATAAGAATAGAGGGTTTCCAATTTATTGCAGTAGGAAAACAATCAGATAATCCCTAAAATACTCCTGTAGCCTTTAAGTAGTTGTTGCTGCCTGGCATGATGACACCTGGCAAAATATCCACAAATTTATATATCCAGACAAATTCTAATATTAAATATTATCCTTGACTATTTTTATTATTATGCTTCTTCAAACTTCTAACTATTTCTTATTATTTAATTTTGGTTACTATTATTAATATTATCAAACGTTTAATTTAACACGATTGTCTATTTTCCGTATTCTATTTATTTCCTATTGTGAATATTAGTTATAACGTATTTGTAATGGTTAAGATATTACAAATGTTTATTAACTTGCCGAATATAATGTAGATACAAAACTAGGGAGCTCTCTGCCTTGGAACAAGTCCTGGCACTTAGTTGGGCGGCACATATAGGTACTATTGCTCATATCAGCCGTGTTTTAAAAAAAATTATATGAATAAATGTAAATAAATATAAATTCTTATGAATATTAGTAATAACATATGTTCTGTAAATGCAATAATTAATTAATTAATTATAAAGACATACTTAATAAAAAGCTAATTAAACAATGGTCATTATAACTCAAAAGTTTATGTTTTCTGTAGCTCCAGCATTCAAGCCCGACAACCAGATTCGAATGACCAATTAAGTGCAAAAAAGAGTTTAATATTATTATTATTATAAAAGTAAAAACGTTCACAAAAAGAGGAGGGGGAAATGCGGAATCTTTTTTCTGTTCAATATATGGTCGAAACTATTTTTCTAACTCGAATTCCCCGAATTAGCTGATTCCTTAAGGAGCTTACGCTTTCTCCTAACTTTGGATTAGAATAATTTCTCATAACCCTTCTCTTCACATTGCTCCATATTAATTCTATTGGATTTCTCTGGCAGTAACATGGATAAAGTCGTAATATTACATGACCAGTCCGTGCTAAAATATCAACATGATATTTCTTTTCGAAGTGCTGTTTCCTAACAATGTCTAATAAAATATAATGCCAACGCAACGATTGTTAACTTGGTAAGTACACTAACAGATTAGGACTATTAATTCGAAGCAGCTTTTGGTGTTTAGTGCTTTTGTTAATTCCACCACTTAATCGTTAGTAATTAGTACATATTATTATTAATTTCTCTGAAATACACAATTTACTATTATTGTTACCTACTGCATATTTACTATGTTATGACCTACTGAACTATTTATTAGTAAGTAGGATGATACTTCAAAACCTCTGACCGTTGGTAATTCAAGATATTAATAATCGAATCCTGTGTAGCGGTTAGTTTGTGTCTATAAAGCGTTTGTTTAGTGTTCCATGCAGATAGAATTGATCTATACAGTAAAATAGATGGTTACAACTTTATTTTATTGCATTTTAACGACACTTTTGTTAAATAAAATTTCGTCTACTATACTTAGAATGTCGTGCTCATTGAGCGCCGGGGTTACATGCGCTCTACTCTGTATATGTTAACAGAACCATGCGCAAACCTTTTGGACGTATGGGCTTGCGCGTCCTCTTAGCCAGGCAAGACCCATTCCCCATAATCCAAAACCAAAATAGCCAGTATTAGAGATTCTACTAACGTCTAACTTAACTTTGACGATAAAAAAAGTAGTTTTATAAAATTTTCGGATAAGGAAAACATCACTGGGTCTTCCTCCTCACATGACTCTCAAATTCTAATTTCTTAGAAATGCCGCGTTGGCAGAATATTTCGCCAATATCAATGACCAAAGGCGAAATATTCTCCACTTTCGAATCTGTTCTTTAGTACCTACTTGCCAAACAATCTGACATTTTGTAAGGTTTAACTTTAGGACACGCTATACGGACCAGACCCTAATTCTCCCGAGATCTGAGTATTTTTTTGCCCATCATCAGATTGGAAAGACATAAATACCTGTGTATCGTCAGGGTACATATGGACTGTACAGTAGTGTGTGTTATATAACATATTTGATGAATAAATACAAAATAATACTGGCAACAGCACAAAGGCCTTGTGGAACTCCGAACAAAAGGACAGACGATTAGAAGAAGACTTTCAGGCTCAATTCCGCATTCGTGCACATCGTCGTTTGCCTGGATTTGTAAGATCGATCTTGTTAGTGTTTGGAATACAGTAATGTTATTGTTTGGAATACAGTAATATTAGTGTTTGGAATGCAATCGACCGCTGGTATACCAAACTTCATTGCCAACTTTAGATTACTACCCATAAAATACATTTTTTAAGAAAAATAAAGACTTCATTTAATTAAAAGGTCGGTACAGAAGCGACTTTCCTCAAAGGAAATGAGAATACAATTAGGTTATATGTAACTTGATATTAAAGTTCACTGTCTTGTCTTTTATTACTTGTGAGTCGCTTTTTATTACTTATGACTAGTACCTATTCAATATTCATTATTAAGGTGGTAATATTGAAAAATTTACCATTCTTAGTTTCTGAGATATAAAGGTTTATGTTAGTGACCCGGATTCATTGCTCCAGAGTGTAAATTGGCAAAATCCCTCATACCTTTTTAACCGCTGATCTTAAACACTTTTAACATTGTCATTCAGTAGGTAGAAAGAAGAAATATTCTGTTTTTGAAAAAAATAATTTCGAAAATGACACACTGTATTTTGGATTTTTTATTTCCCGGCAAACCAACCAACAAGGAGGAAAAGTATAACGAACGCACTAAAAAAAAATCGAGATGAAGGCGGATATATCCATTTTGAGCCCCACTAAGACGATAAATATCATTTTGAGATTGAAGTATGTCTGTGTGTCTGTGTCTCTGTGTGTTTGTCTATAGTGTGGCCCGGACTGGATCCTTTGGGGGGCCTCGGCTAGAGACTGAAGAGGTGGCCCTACATGAAGAGAGGGGTCCGGGGATCATCCTTCGGGAATTTTTCTAAAATTACATGCCTGGAAAACACATTTTCCGGTATTTTGGCACTTGAAAAGTATTTGAGTATAGACATGATCTTTATCAAAAATGAAGCTTCTCTTTTGTAGTTTACTTACCCTTACGATACAATTTTAGATATATTTTTATTGTATTTAAACTTGTTATACACTAGATAACCTAGTAATCAATGGCAAGTGGTTTATTACTTTTGACGAGAATATTTTTTATGAATATGAGAATGAGAAATATGTTTAGATTTAGGCAACTTAACCTGTGCAACAGCCATTGTCTAAATCCTACTGCAATACCTCAATAAAACATATTCAATTAGGGAAAAAACTAATGAGTAAGCAAAGCACATGTAAAGGAAAAGTTGTATTTTGCTACAATTACGTTTTTACAATCAAAAGAAAAAATGGTCGGAAGGAATTATTTACAATTTAAATCAAGAAGTATCCTAACCTAACAGCTTTTTGACCAGTTCTTCACTAGGCCTGGCTAATTCATCTCGCCGGCCGAGAGAGGGCGCTCACCGATTTATTTTATGAAATTAATATTCAGATGAAATAATTTCTTCGCTGCCATCGATATATGAGCCCTGGATGGGCCTTTCGCGCTCTAAAATGTGGGCAATTCAAGGTGTGGGCATTGCGCTACTTGTTTATGTCAGAATAATATAAACTGTTTTCACTCTTTATGTACTGTAAGTTTGTAAGTTTTTCTATTCTTAATGCCTGTATTTGTATCCGGTAGCTCCGTAACATCCCTTGCGGGACCAACGGCGGACTCCCCCAATTTCCAGGTTATAATTTTTTATATGTCAAATTTCAATGCGATCATTTTGCAGTATTTTTTTTTATGATCCGTATAGTGGTTTTCAAGTTATGGTCGTTTGTATCAAGGTCGGTCGACTCGCGCCGATTTTACGCGCGAAAACGTCGCGCGCAAAAGTGATAGCTGAATTTTTACTTCGCGAGAGGAGGGGTTTTAACGCTTATTTAAACATGTTATGTATGTAGTTGTAAGAATTCTATTATTTTTTATATTTATGTGTATATTGCATATAAACGCATTGGTATAAACTGTAATGTTGATTTGTTATGAAATAAACAAATAAATAAATAAATAAAATGACCACTTCAAAACCATTACATAAAGCCGGCCAGTAGTAGTTTGGTTGCGGTCGATTTCGTGGGTTTCGTGTTTCAGCCGACCGTTTCCGATGTGAGCGTTCCCGCGAAGAATATAGGCGTGCTATTCGCTCGCATACTGTTCAATTTATTGCTCTCTTTGTCACATTTTTTACGAGAACCATCGATATATTAGCTAGATATGCCCTCAGATACAAATAAGTTGGCTCCACATACCATTTGCTGGTAAATCATGTGACAGAGAGATCAATAAATTGAACAGTATGCGAGAAAATAGCGCGCCAATATTTTTCGCGGCAGCTCTCACACCGTAAACTGTCGGCTGTCTTCCAGCGAACTGCGACAAAACAACTACTGGCCGGCTTTCAGTAGTGGGTTTGAAGGGGTCATTTTCGAGCACGAAACGCCCATCTAGGAGATCATATATCGATGACGAGCACCCCGTTTTATGGGGTCAACTTATTTGCTGGCTGTTTGCCGAAAAAGTCTTGGCGTGACACACAACCGATGTTTTGTCTGTATTAATAAAAAAATCGTCGCATATGCCACTACTGAATATGTGGGAAAGTTAGTTCGAGTCGTGACGGACCATTTATTAGATATCGATGCAATCGCGTCCCTCCCTAGTGGGCGTTGCATCCCGGGCGCGGGCCGGGCGGCGGGCATCACAGAGACCGCGATAAAGGGTCCGAAAATAGAGCAAGCCATGCGCGCGGCATCGGCCTCTGACAACCCTCTTATTGAATTGATCGGTCCGCTGACGGATGACCGATCGGCGATCGGACCGCATCTGGCCCCGGACCGTGCAGGATTCGACCTGCCTCTGATGGGATGGGAATTCAATTTATTTATTTGCATTGTTTTATCGATGCGGCGGCGGCGGCGGTCGATCGTTGCGGTTTCGAGCGTGTCACGAATCTGCTAGGTAAAGCAGAAAGAATTCGAGTCTCCTCTCGAATTAATTGGTTTTGGTCGCAATCGCTACATATTCTATCTATCACCACGTGACATGTGAACCGATAACTGCAGAAAGGGGAAGATAGCCATTTAATTATATTTACAAGAGACGCAAAAAAACAGTTGTGTCACCCCAACACTTTCCTGGCAAGTAGCCAGGGACTTAACCAATCTGAATTTTCATTTCATAAATATAGTCGATGGGCGGTTGACGAAAATTCCTGTTGATAACACAGAGCAAAAAAAATGAACTTTGAAAGCGCATCATCACATTCAATTGCAAATTCTCAATCAATCGAATTGCGAGCGCGGGTCGACGTGAGGCTTCGAATTCGAATTTCAAATGAACCAAGCATCGCAAGCGTCGCCCTTTTTAAGGGCCTTAGTTATTAATTATATTATGGCGGACTTAAAATATTATTTGTATCGCTATAAGATATTCAAACCAAAATTTCACAATGTGATTTCGATCCAACAAGGCACCTGGGTACGGAATTTGAAGTCTTTACGTCCGATATTTCGATATTTGAGTATGACTAGCGGGCCCTCTGGTGGACCGACTTCAACCACAATCTTTTCAACTCTAACCATGACCAAATGATGCCTGCATGCCAAATTTTAGCTCAAACGTTTGAATCATTTGGACGTTATCGTGGAGGACACACACACAGTCTCTCTCTCTCCCTCTCTCTCTCTCTCTCTCTCTCTCTCTCTCTCTCACACACACACACATACACACACACAGGCACAAAGTTAGATCTCAGTGTGGTAATTGTACATGTATACTTATAGGCGGTGAACGGTAGACTCCGGACCTACGACCGGATGTGGTAGGTTTAGGACAGCTGTCCCACATGTAAGCGTGCACCTTATAATCAATTCACTCCCCCTTCGAAGCCATAGGTTTTGAGATGCGGAAATTGATGTTTTAGATATTTGATGTTTTAGTTATAGAGTCCAAGATCTTTATAGAGATATAACAGAGATCTGGCTGGCAGGCCATGAGCGTCAACTACCACCGCGTGAAGGTAAACAGTGAACGTATTTCGGGTGTCGGCATTTGCGAGATCATGGAAAAGGAGTAGGTTATCAATTCGGTTGTATCTTTTTTTTTAATGTTTGTTACTTCAGAACTCTGGCATTTTTTGAACCGATTTGACGAATTCTATTTTAATTTGATAGGATATAGGGTAGACCGGGGACAAATGATACAGGGGACAGTTAAAACAAAGCCGTTTTCTCAGTTCCTATGATAGCTATCAATGTGTGAGTGCCAACAGATTATACCTCTATAGGGCCCCGTATAACCTCTAGTTAGTCGCCGACGTCGGATTGTGCAAACGCCTACAGGGAGCCGACAAAAATTCACGACCCCAAATGTAAATTTTACGTAACATTTCAATCAACTTATTTTTCATGATGGATGTAATGATGTTCACTTTTGCCTTACCTATCATGTACCTTTGGGTCTTGAGATTCTTTTGTGTATTATTTTGTCTGGATATGTGCTATGTAGTTCAGAATAAATTGTTTTTTTGGAAAAAAGTGTCGCCGGGGACGATTGATACAATATTGAAGGGGACAATTGATACGTATCAATTGACCCCGTGTATCAACTGTCCCCGTTGACGATTCATTATCCAGTATTGTCAGTTTTATGATTGTCATGACTAATTAGTCTTCATGACGAGTCCGGGTCATAACATCTAAAGCGCAGAGCTTCTAAAATCGAAACGCACGCATTTTAGATACTCTGGCCCGTAAACCGCGATAATATCGGATGAGGTGCAGAACATCTAAATTAGATGCTCTGGCCTTTAGATGTACTGAGCCGCCTTCGAAATGAAATAAATACATCGATTTCATTTAACAGGTCAGAACATCTAAAAAATCACGACTGTGACATAGCTCCTGCTACTTTTTACGGTTAAATGATATTTGATAAATAGCAGTCATAGATGGATGTTGTGTTACCAGGCGTATCGGAAAGTTTTCCGATATCTTATCTGGTGTTAGGTTTCCGAAACTATGAAAACTATCGCAGAGTAGGCTCCTACATCGAAGGAAGGACCATACGTTAATTATAATTTAGTTTTTTAACGTCTCTCACCTTGAAAATTCAAGTATATTCGGTTGCAGGACAATAATTAATATTATATTTATATTTACGTATTATCTCAAAACAGAGGAAACCTGGCAACAATTGACGTTCCCTAAAGCGCTATTTTTCGGTAGCAGACAGACCGTTATAATTCACAGGTTGCTACATTTTAGATGTTCTGACCCTAGTTGCTACTTTAGATATGCTGCCCGTTTTTACTGAAATGTAATTTATTATAACGGAGGGGCAGAACATCTAAAGCTCAGTGCGTCTAAAATTGCAAAGCACTGCATTTACTTCATTTTAGATGCTATGACCCGAAAACACAAAAATATCGTGTGAGGCTCAGATCGTATAATTTTAGATGTTCTGAGCTTTAGATGCTCTGACCCGGTCCGTTCATGACGACATAATTTTGATTTATATGGTACAGCGCCCCTCTATGATCTGTTGTTATCGTTAATATGATAGCCATCTCCTTTTTCACATATCATAATTAATATCTCAATAATACGTATTTCGGCAAGAACCAAAAATAAAATCGCCTAATGTCCGGTGAAGAAATGACCAACGGACTCATAAATTTATTATTGTAAATTGGGAATTTCAAACAAAAGATAATATACACCTGAACAAATAAAAGGGCACTTAAATAAAAAGGATCAACCAAATTTGTAAAAGCAGGTACCAAACGCGAAATATCTTAAAAACGGACGATTTAATAAGGAACGTAGGAAAAGGTATGATGCTAATTTGACAAGTCATTAGCAAACGGGAAAGACCAGGCACCTGCGGTTAAATGAGTAAAAAGTTTCGAAGTCACTATGGTAGACTTGTGTGAAAATTCAAAGTGAACGGGTGTCCATTTGTGTGTTTTATCTACACGTATTAAGTGAGTACAGATACAGACGTAAGGGTCCTACAAACCCTCGTTACGAGCCTTAGTACGAGGAGACGGCAGCAGCGGGACTGTATCCAGGAAGTGCAACAGCATCCAAGGTAGGAACTTCTAGTTCATTAGGCTTACGTGACCGAGCTCTCCCCAGGGTCTGAGCATCGCTAGTGGATTGCGAAGCTGGGCCACCAAGGACCATTCTAAGCCATTTAAGCCTTTTAATTCCCTTAATTTCCATTTAATTTCCAATTAAAAAGTTAAAAAAATAATAATAATAATAAATTTATTAATTTTTAATGGTATTTTAAAAATATTTTTAATTTATTTATTACATTTAATTTCTATAATAATTTCAAAATCATTTTATAAAGAAGAGGAAAAACTATCGTCATTTGAATGTGGATTTCATAGAAAACTTTTAGCTCGAGGTTTGTAACGTTGACTGACCAAGATTAAGAATGTTAATTTTGATCTCGATAAAAAAAAGGAAATTACTAACGCCTAAGTTTTAAGTTTTCGTTTAATCTTGTTTAACAATTTGTTGACATTTTAGATGTGTTTTAGATGTATCTTGCCATGCGCCTTTCACAGCGTTTGCTTCGCATCGTCAGTACGTGGCTTTATGGCTATGATTTATAAAGTAATTATTAAGTTTATTGGTAGCCCCGAAATGAGGAGTGTTTTAAACCAAAATATTTGATGAATTAGTTTTTTATTCTTGTTAGAATACATACATGTAGGTGTATAATGTTGACTGAACTAAAAAAGAATGTTTGTTATGATCTCGATTAAAATAGAAATGTTAAATATATATGTACATTATATCTAATAAAAATGATCCCGAACAGTTTTACTAGTTTTATTCGTAAATACCAAAGTGACTTTTAATGTTTATTATTAGGAAAATAGTAGTTAAAAACTGATGGGGACAGTTGAAACATGGGGACGGTTGATACAAACTTATTTTCATACAATTTCTTACTTTTCGTTTTCATTAACTATTTTGGATTTGCTTGCTTAATTTACAAAAAGAAAACTTGAATTATACTTGTTTCTTTAAGATTCGTCACTTTGTTTTCATTATAATGTTATAGGACTTATATATAAAATTTTAGAGGATGATTTATATAATTAATTTTTCAGATATTCGCACCTAAATATTCTATTTCTTTTCATATCTGAGTTAAAAAGCATAAAATTATCTATCTATTACCGTTAAAAAATAGTTTTTCATGGAACAAAATGTATGTTTTTTCATCGGCTGAAATTATGTATCATTTGACCCCGGGTATGGGACAATTGATACAATCTACCATGGTCTCTTTTCTGGTCTACAGTCGTTGAAGTATTTGACTTTAATTAAAATTGATTATTGAATTAGATAGCTGAATAAATTGTCTATTCAATCATATTGATACATCTATCTAGAGTTTAATACTTTAGGCAATAATCACCTAAAAGTAAAAAGTGATCCAACTGTCCCCGGTCTCCCCTACTTGTAGATTGGTCCCATTTTTATCAAAATCCTAATCTGATGATGGGATCCATGAGGAATAGAAGGAACTACAAAAATATTGTCATTGAAAATTGAAAATGTATATGTTGATTCAATTCCGATGACAATGTATTTTTTTTATGGTAAGCATGACCTGATTTTACACCCTGGGTTGGCTCCCGACGAGGGGACTCTTTAACAGTCAACAGCACAGACACGAAATTTTGTGTATGCATTCAATTACGACAGCCCGTTCTAAGTTTCATGAAGACAAGACTGCAGCACCCAGGGTTGGCTTCCAACGAAGGAACTCATCAACGGTAAACAGCACAGACACAAAATTTTGTATACGCATACAATTATGATAGCCCGATCTAACTATCACCATGACATGGCTGCTGCATTTATAAACATTTTTGGAGTCTGTGTTTTTGTTGTTAAAATGTTGTGTATTATTTAATTTGCACTCGTGGTCTTTTGGGATATTTGATTCCCATGGAACAGTTAATTCTACAATAAGTTATATCTGAACGGAGGGTATCCAAGACTTTCAGGGAATTTATACTGCTTGGAAACCGAATCGACCGACCTTTTGTTATTTTAATAATTTATTAATATGTATCAATATCCTTATAAATAGGATAGAAAACGAATTTACCGCGTGAAATTTGTAGCACCCGACGTTTCGGTGACGTTGCAGCCGCCGTTGTCCAGAGTAGACTGTAGTCTCAGGGTAGTCTACCTTGGACAACGGCAGCTGCAACGTCACCGAAACGTCGGGTGCTACAAATTTCACGCGGTAAATTCGTTTTCTATCCTATTTAAAATATCAAACAACCACCATAGTCTTCGATTTTGAATCAATATCCATTTTCATTCTTGTTAATACGAGTAGTAATAAGCCAACCAGTCTATAAAACCTCTAAAAGGTTAACAATTTTAGAGATTTAAGTAGTGCCTACTTCAATAAAATTCGCAAGGAAAAAAATGATTAAAACACAAAAGCTGAGTAGTGAACAACCAGTGCGATCTGAAAGGTTTCAATTCTTTTAGAGCGCTCCTCGACTTACTGACTATGAGGTTATGTAAATGAGCCACTCTGGCGATAAAAGTTTTGAATGGGTGAGAATCTGAAACCAGCAAAAGTAATTTTGAAAGTTTTCACTGACTTTCACGACACGTAATTCGCATAATATTTAGATGTTTAAAAAATGAGATTTTTGTAACTTACTTTTAACTTTTAATTTACTTTAGTAAACTTTAGACCTTTATCATTGATTACATAGCGTATTGGATTGCTTAACGACTTACTACGTTTTGGCAACCAGGATTTTATTGCGAAACTAAACGTGTAGATGGACTCAACTCATAATTCCAAAAAAAATAATTAATCTTCATTATTATGTTCAATATGGCGACTTTCGTGGTATAACAGTATACCGCGGCGCAACGTAGATGACGCTCTTTACACGCCTATACGGTATAAAATAATAATATTATAACAAACAAATATCACAATATCACAATAATCACAGCTCTGCTATTATTTACATAAAGATGTCAATTTTGAATTTGGTATACATGTTTCAATACGTAATAATTGAGCTCTTTAATGTTCAGATGGTAGCATTGATGGCATTCTATCTCTCCGAGTTACTTCTGTGATGAATCAGCCTACGTAAAAAAATGAAATAGATGGCACTAATAATTGAATGTTATTAATGTTACCATTGTTTAAATTATTGGGTTTTATCGCGTCTGCAACGGACGAATCTTAGGCTATTATAATTATATACCGACACCTCAGGCTGTTATAACGATATAGATCAGCCGTGAGGTGGTTACACAGAGAATTAGGGACAACACAGTCCATAGTCTAGCTATGCCAACATGCCCGTAAGAGGCCAAACCTTACCGCGAGGCACTAGAAAGTGAAAACAGTGGACCAACCTCACGCCCTTACTACCAGATTTGCTCGGATTTCTCCGTCCTCCGGTCTGGTAACGGATTCAAGGTCGCTTGTGCGGTCTCCATCTGACCTAAGCGGTTATTCAGATTGAATATTATGGGTACCGAGGCGCTCTTTTCCCGCCATGGTCACTCGGGATCGGGTGGCCGACGGTTCGATTCAAGGGTTGAAGTCGTCAGGTCGACAACTATCCTCCGCTGCCGACGGAAACATACGTCTCCAGACCCTCTGGTTATTCGCCGGCTGAGGCTTTTTACGTTTTTTTCCGCAAGTGCAGTTAGTGCTCCAACCGCTCAGCTCCGCCCGAGGTATTCCCCCGAATCCGCAATCTTCTGATCCCAACCGCCTCCGACTGCAGGATTACAGCTGTGGCGGAAGCTCACGGTGGCCCTGACGGGGCAAGCCCCTCTTTGAGGAGGCTACCAGATAGGAGTTGAACCGTGAGTTAGGCAGGCCAGATGACAGAAAGGCATTGGCCAACACCACCCAATCTGCACGGAACCATCAGGAACCTTAGGTGCTCCCTCACCGGGAGCATTCGCCTGCAATGTAACATTTTAGATTTGATTTTGAGCATTACGCTACAGTACTGCCTCCCTGACTGACGAGCATTCGCCTGTAAAGTGTAATGTAACATAGATTCGCCTACAGACAGATTGTATCATTACAGGTTGCGCACTGTAAAGCTCGGATTCCCTCCCTCACTGATGTAATGCTCGAATCTGTAACGAATCTGTAACGGTGAGGGAGCACCTTTATAATCAATCATTACTTTATAAAAGAACCATTAATAACCAACGTTATTATAGATGGCGAAATAATTTGCCACCTGCATTTTGCCGGCACAGAAGTGTCGCCAAATCCGTATAAATTTAATACCATGTATAATGATGCCGCAATTGTGAGATTTTGAAGTGATGTTTTGCGAGTTTATATAGTGCTGGCCCTTAACCCTTTGAGGATCATAGGCTTTGTGGTAGAGTATGTAAATTTTTGGTACATAAAACGGTTGAAGACGATGTAAATAACATGTCGTGTGTGAAGTTTTGTGAAAATTGGTTTAATAGATTTTGTACAAATTGATCGGATATCAATGTTCCTGTAACAATGCAATATTATGCAAGATGCATAAGTCCCATAAAGATGCAAAATTTCAACTTTTTCCAAAATTTCATTCATTTACTATAACTCTGAAGAATTATTTACCATAACTGAAGTCAAACATAAGCCTGAAAACCTACTAAAAAAACAAATTGAAAAAGTCGCCATATATATTTACATGAAAAGGTCGCCATTAAGAAGCTCGCATTTTCTTTAGAATAAAGCGTTTTAATTGTTATTATTATTATTAACGAAATATTTTATTTATTCATTAAAAATCATCGGAGTTCGTTAGTCATTTGCAATATTTTGAAATATCTATAAAAAACGGTTGTCTGTAAAGTCGGTTTACTGACGATAGTTGAACGTGACAACGTCATAAGAAAATACTAATAGAATGGTTGCATTTGAAGCAGTTTCATTTAAGATTCTGATATTGCTTATTACAAACACCCAAAAATATATGCTTTTATTATCACCGATTTGACTACAACATGTAAATGTATTATTGTATAGCAGTATAATTGTATAATTGTTTATTGTTTAAAGTTTATTGTTTTTTTAATTTGAAAGTTAGAAATCTCAAACTGTTAAATAACGGTTTGAGAAGCGTTTGAGCACGCTGCGCCATCTAGCGGTAGGTAATACGTCGTAAATAAACAATATCAGTGACATTTTACCAACCGCTAGATAGCGCATCGTAATGATAGCTTTTCATACTTTTTTTTTTAATAAAAGTTGCTTACTTCGTTGCACTTTGTTGTACCCACAAGAAAATTGTCCGTTCAGTAATAACATTCCGTATATCAAGAATACATATAAAATTATGTCAAGAATTTAAATCAATCTAGTGATTTTCATTCGTACTATTTTAGACTGAGGTTAGTAAATAATTTTTGTCGCAACCGGTACATGGCAGCATTTATATTGAATAATAAATATTATTAATGGAACGCCTCAGAGCGAGGTAACGCCTCATGAGTCATGTTTTTTCGTGCGTGCAGCCGGCTCCATCGAATTATAAGACGTTGTCACGTCAAAAAACGGCATTACGGTATATCTATAAATAAGTTCTGATGTGTCAATAACATGTAAAAAATATAATTTATAAATTATTCGTATTCGATAATTTATAAAATGATTTATGAATTTATGGAACACTGTTGTCCCATGGTCCTTAAAGGGTTAATTTAATAACTTAGAAACCGAACCAGTAGCATGCATTAAAAGCTTTCTCACTCCACTGCCTAACTAAGTATACCGCAAGACAGGCGTGCAGCTTCTTCAATTTAATGGTAGCGGATATACAGGCCGACATCAGCGTCGCCTCGTTAGGAGTTTGGTATTAGGGACCTACCTACCTGTTTGCCGTGTTGTCGGCCCGTCATCGACGGCAGCTGAGGTACTTCTGGAGGGGCAGAAGAGCGAGAACAGAAGATACCGACAAAGAATATTACCACGTCACTATTTACTTAACAATCCACTCCTTCCCATGGGAAAGGCCGATCGTAGGACTTGGTACACAAGGGTTGTATTTTTTTTATCGATATCGATTTTTGTTTGAAAAACTTTATTGCATAGTGGCATAGTGTTTAGGTCGTCTGATCTTGTAAGGTTCCGGGTTCGAATCCCGGCTGGGCTACCATTTTATGTAAGAATAAATTTAACGGATCAGTCCGCCGATCAAATGCAATAACAAAACACACAGTACACGTATAAATACTCCATAATAGGGTTGATTGTAAGAGAGTGTCGTATGATGATAACCCGACCATTGGAAGTTTCCCGATAAAGAGTAGAAACAAACGAAACAAATAATAGAGTACAATGTGGTGGGCCTGTTGCCATTTAATAATATAGGTATTACTACCATACCGCCAGGGTTATTGTGAAATGTTTATGTTGGAAAATTAATATATAAGAAGTAAATTTTTTGTAAGGTAGTGGTCATAATAAATGACTACAATTACATAATAAAGAAAATAAATCAGAAATGCAAACCATCAAGCTCTCCGGCTAATTATCAAGCAATATAGTTAGCAATCAAGAATGAAAATAGGTAATATTCATTGGAGAGATAAGGTGACAGATAATGTTGTTACTCACCCTTATATTTTTTTCCAATAATTCATCATAGGTCAGAAGTTTTTTTCATTTTGTTAGCAACTAGATAGCAGCCATCACACATAGTGACATTTTCCACAGAAATATCAGTCGGAGACAAAGTCGTGGTATGCGATTTCTGAAATAAAAAAATAAGTGAAACATTTTCAAATGTGATGGCCGAGAATATTGTTTGGTTTCTCCGAGACATTCAGGGAATTGATAGTGATTAGAGACCGAATCAACACGTGTCACCTCAATAACGAAGGCAGGAATGGGATATAAGGACACGGTAAGACACGGGTTGGGGGGGGGGGGATTATTTGTACTTTAAGTAAATATCTCTTAATAGATTTTTTCAACCCGATCAGGTTTTCAAGTTGTCTCCAGGTCAAGCTGTCAGGTTTTCGTTGTCAAGTTGGTGCATAGACATTATTCTAAGATTGTATTTCGTTTCTCGCGTGCCTAATCTTAATTAGTTATAAAATATAGAAAATTAAGGACATTTCGTTTTTTTTAATTTAAGAACGGGGTCTACTCTCAGGTTATCAAGTTGTCAAGTTGGGGCAAAGGCATATATTCCAAGCTCTTATTCCGTTTCTCGCAGGACTAATCTATATATGTAAGAAATTAGGGATCTTTCCATTTATTAAAATTTTAAACCGCTTAATAAAGTCTAAAGTATCTGGTTTTGTTTATGTTCATTCATAGCCTGTGGTATATTTGTAAATAAACTCCGCGGAGCCCGCGTGTCGCGTGCTTGCCATTTCCTTGTACGTTTCGCTATTTTAGTGTAAATTGCAGAAAAGTGGATCTAAAATGCAGAAGGAATCGTTTGTGGACATTAATTATTAAATAACATTGTCTGTTTGGAAGTGATATTCGCGCCAATATCATTTACATGCCAGTGCAGTTGTTTGACAACGAAAAGCCTGATTGAAAGCGACATAAGGCCTGAGAAAAATATCTGAAATGGGAGTACCCGCAAAAAAATAGGCGGGATCACAGCTGTAGGGTTCGGCCAATAAAACTCTAGCGTTTATAAAGCGCCAGGCACAGAGTCCACGTGCGTACGCGCCGGCGAGCGGGCGGTGACTAAGCGTTCGACCGCACTGAGATGAAGATAAACATAGTAAAACTGTCTTTGCGCAGTGGTGGTATGAGGGTGTTAATGGTAAAACATATTTTGCGTAACTCTCAGAGCACTCTCACGTTTAAATAATTTTGGACCTAGATGAAAAATGTGGCTAAGCGCGACGCTAGACAATTAACCAGTCAATATAATTAAATTCAAATTAAACATTATCACCGCTTACATTGTAGGAGTATTCGCACCGGAATGTTTTTGATATCAGTTCAAAGCCTGAATGTCCAAGGTAATTAGCAACTTTCTCGAGTCTAAATTATAAATTGGTTCCTTAACGAGGGATTCGCTTAGAAACTTTTTTAACTTAGTGCCTATATTTTTCAAAAAAAACATGAAACAAAAGTGCTTAAGATATGGCCGTTCCCAGGTATCATGTCACCTTAAGAGCATAGAAGAAACAGAATACTTAGACACCAATCAATATTATGTGAATCTATTGTTTATTTATTCGAGTATCTTATCTACGAGTATATCATTTGAATATCTTAGGATATAGTGTTAGCCTCAATAAAAAGTATATTTTTGTTAATATATCTTTTTATTGAGGCTATCACTACTGCGGTAAGGGCTCACGGTTTATTATTATTTCCACTATTTACTTTAACTATGCTCTTCGTTTAGCAATATTTGCCAATCGATCATATTTTTATTTTTATATTATTTAAGATTTTTCTCTTTTAGTTTTAAGATTTTTCTTGTCAAAGTGTCATTTTAGTGTCATAGATTTTTCTCTTTTAGTTTCAAGTGATATATTGAGAGTTAATTTTTTCACAAAATATGCTCTAGTTTCATAAGATGTTGTATAAAGATAATTATATTTCAAGATCTTATATAGAAATCTTATCTTTTACAATAAATCAAGATCTCAAGAAATTATATCACCAAAAACCGGATTTTGAGACACAAATTTCTTTATTTCCTATACTTAAAATTAATGATATTAATTTATGTTTAATTTACGTCTAACACAAGAAACAATGAAGAAGTATTTAGGAGATTTTTCAAAGTTTCTTTAAAATATATATAATAGAAGTTACTTGGTTTTCATATTCATGGATTTAATACCCCGAATGGATATCGACATTGAAAAGGCAAGTGTTTGTTAATAATTATTAAAGTTAATAAACATTCATGAAGTATTAATATTTGATATAGTATCCACCTATCCATTATACATTTGATTCTAGAAATTTGGAATCGATATTACTAATGTTTCAAAAAAGAATTAGTTTTTATATGGTACAATTCGCAATCCGCCCTATTACCTCAATTATTGTCCTAATCAGTTTATTTTTTTTGTTTTTGAGTTTTTCCTTTATGGATAGCCCACAGATTTTCAATCGCGGAGTTTAGGTCAAGTTAATTTCGCGATTGTCTGAGTATTATAATATTACACACTTTAATATTTGCTTTTATTTTTTTTTTAATCATCTTGTTGAAAAGGGTAATCGCAAATCAGATCTCAGTAACATTTTCGTAATGTAGAAATAAAAAATGGTCTGAAAATGTATGCATGCTTCTCACTATTTATCTACCCTTGGATGAATGTTAGATATTTCGGTCCTTCAGCTTCTGGAGTCCTTAGAACTATACTTAAAACCTGAAATCTAGAAAACACGCTTATCACAACTAATTTGCACACTGATGTACTTTAACCAAAATATTTAAAAAAAACGATCTTTTTTAAAATCACTATCCCCTCCCTATGTTGAAACAATAAAGGCATTTTATCCTCCCAGTCCGAAACTCAGTCAAGTGGGTTGGTTGCCTTTGCAAAAGAGGAGACAACACGTCCTTTATTTGTTTGTTCGAATTCACAATACGGGCGGATGCTCCTTGATATTTCTCACATTATGAAAACCAATGGATATAAAACGTATAGTGACTTGCAATTTCGATTCAGAGCCCATGATCGCTACTTGTCTTGTGGTTTCCACTACATTAAAAAAACCCGCAAAGATAGTGTAAATATATCTTAGGCTAGTTAGTATATATATCTGACCTTGCAAAAGGTCATGTAGTTTAATTGTTTTTTATATAAAAAAAATAGCTAAACCGAGCACTGTATCAATCAATCAATCAATCAATCATTTATTGTCCTAAAAACTAAATACAGAGGTGTGTAGACATTCTTTGACAGTGTTATGTGAAATTATTATTTCATATGATTACATTGATATTTAGGTAATTATAAATGAGATTAAGTAACCAAAAGTTCCGACAAATAGTATTTTTACAAAGTATTACATATTTCCCTCCTTCCAAATAGTACTCTCTATCTCGTATTGTAGAATTAAAAGTATCATGGGAATTACCGGAACGGCTTCACTGAACCACCTTTACGCGGTGGAAGTTGACGCTCTTGACCTGCCAGCCTCTTTAAAGATCTTGGTCCTTCCAGAAAAATAATCAACTCTTTCCTATAAAAAATATCTAAAACCGCGATTTCCGCATCTCAAATTCTATGGCTTCGAAGGGGGAGTGAATGGGTGGTATGGTGTACGCTCACATGTGGCAAGACAGCTGTTCTAAACCTACCACTGCCGGTCGTTAGTCCGGAATCCGCCGCTCACCCTCCAGAAGTGTAATAATAGTATTATTTTGGGCCCGACTCCGGTTGGTGAATTCCATAACAGCTACCTTTGTATTTTATTTATTTTGGATACTAACAATATAATTTACCTTTGTCTCACCTACATAATATGCAAGAAATTATTTATTCGAATTTACAGTCAAAAGATTACGAATTGAAATTAGAAAAATAAATAATTATTTCTATTTGATCATCGGAAAACTATAAGAATTATTATGTTAAAACATAACAGATTCCTGTGTGACTATCATATATTACCTATATTTAAGTTACAATTATAATATAATGAAAATTGACAAAGTAAACATCTTCGTTGTTAGCATATTAATAAGTAAATGATCATAAAATAATCAGTTTAATATAAAGTGTTAAATAAGGTATATAAAGGTAAATGTTATTAACATCAAATATGTCGTGATAATATTGGAAATAGAATTGTATATATTGGAATTGAATATATTGGAAATGTTATTATTATTACAAGCTTTTATTTACCTTGCAATGTTTGTCAGTATGTTTGTTTAGGTCAAATCTTGCAAGCAGAATTAGAACCACTTCCTCTTATCCTATAAAGTTGAAATTTTACATGTTGGTTCAGTTCCGATGACAATGTATTACCCTCTACTTAATATATAATCTCCAATTTCCAGTAATAAACTTGTAATGTCAGCTCGGAATCTTAAATAAGTCTTAAATCACACATCTAAACATAGTCTTACGCGTAGTTAGATGTGTTTGTTTGTTTATTGTTTGTTTATACTTTTTATTGTGAAAATGTCACAATGGGCGGGTTTATTGTCATATGACAATCTCTTACAACCAACCCTACTATGACGTGTCATATGTATGTGTGCGTGTAACATGTGTGTAAGTGTGTGTCTTGTTATTGCATTCGATCGACAGAATTGAAAAAGCAATTCCGTTAATTTGATCCCAACGGAAAATGGTTACCCAGCCGGGAATAGAACCCGGGAATGTGTCACGTGCCTGACGTGCCTAGTTAGATGGGATTGGGATGAATCAATTTGTCACTTTATTTAATTAGAAAATCTTTTTTGTGTCCTTATGTAACCTTAGATGAGACATGTAAATGAAATAAATTAAATAAAATAAAAAAATACATAGACGGGTTACTTCGTCTATCACACATGTGCACCCAACAACAGTAGTTCTAGATGTCGCAAAAGACAGCGATGACAATGTCCACCCTCCATGAAAAGTGAAACCCGGTTCGGACACAATGTATTTGGTATTACTAAACGTCACGACAATCAAAATTGTTTCACGCTTCGTCTAAAGTTCATGTCCTCAGCCGATCGATTGGTGGGGTTTTTCTGGCTCGGCGTGATGTTGTCATGGCTCAGGAATTCGTCGCGGTTACTAATGAATACGTCATCCCTAGCGGCACCATCGGCTTAAAACACAGGGGATATAATGGGACTGCCACACTAATAAACAAGTTCGATGTCATCCCGTAGAAGTTGCATCAGATAAAACTTTTTCCCTGCATTACCACCCTACTTATGAAATCGAAGAATATCACGGTTATTGGCAGACCCGGACTGGTTCCTTTGGGTGGCCTCGGCTAGAGATTGAAGAGGGCCCCTTATGGTGAGAGGGTCCGGGGTCCCACCTCAAGAATTTTTTGAAAATTACATGTCTGAAAACCACATTTTCCGCTATTTTGGCACCTAAAAGTATTTGAGTAAAGGCAAGATTGCTACCAAAAATTACCTAAGCTTTTCTGTTGTAGTTTACTTACAATATATTTTTTTATTGTTTTCATTACAACTAAACTTGGTACAGACTAGAGAAAATAGTAATCAATTACAAGTGGTTTATAACTTAAAAATGAGAGTGAGAAATATTTTTAGATTTAGGCAACTTTATAAACTGATATTAATACTTGCATAATATTTTGTTTTTGAATACAGAGCCTAAAAGTATTTATCAATCCTTTTACGCTTAATTGTTGAAGCAGCGTCTGTACCAAGTTCCAGGGGGTAGAATAGCCAATGGTTTTAATTTGTAAATATTTTAAAACAGGAGATGTACCTATCCAGAAATAAATCTAGTAAAACAATAGACATAAATGAGATACCAAATTTGGACCTTTGACAGAGTAAATATCTCTGGTAGTGAAAAAAATACCGGAGTAATATAGAATACTATCTGACCCGTGCCCATTTCGTTGGGCGGTAAAATTTTTTACTTGTGATGAAATTATGAGTATTGTTCGGTTAGTACTGAGTGTTATGACTTATTTCCTGACTGCGAAAAAAAGGGTTATATTTTTACTGCATATGTATGTATGTATTTGCATGCCAATTTGACTATATTACCGTTATTTGTGAGTGTCTTCTTGGAAGTGTCTTATTTGTGAGTGTCTTATCTCTTTAACCATGTATGCAGTAACTCTAGAACTTAATCATATATCTCTCATCGTTAAGGCAGCGTTAGTTAGAAACGTTTTCGTTCGACCGTTTTTTCTCCGACTTACTTTGCAAATCCGACTACCACGAAAAAGTCTTTTCCTTTTTAGGATTAATATATAGCCTATGACACTCACAAATGTGGCTTTCTATTGGTAAAATAATTTTCAAAATCGGTTCAGTAGATCCAGAAATTACTTCCTACAACCTCACAAACTTTACCTCTTTAAAATATTAGTATAGATAGATTACGACACGGTCGCGGTTCCATACCTATGTCGTATTATCTCTTCAACTATTTATGCAGTAAAAGGGAAAAGTCTTTTGTTTTAAACACTTGCGACGATAAATTTACTTATTTTGATAAGAATTCGTAATTGTTGATAATATGACCAATAAACATGACCCAACGATTTAAATTATTTTTTAAATATAAAATACTACTTTTGTGACTAAAATATAAAAGGTAGACATATGCTGACACTGACTTTTTTGTAGGCATTATCAAGCTCTACAAGTTTTCACTAGAACTTAATCATATACCTATCTCTCATCGTTAAGGCAGCGTTAGTTAGAAACGTTTTCGTTCGACCATTTTTTCGCAGTCTTATTTTGCAAATCCGACTACCACGAAAAAGTCTTTCAATTTTTCGGATTAATATAAAGCCTATGACACTCACAAATAACGTGGCTTTCTAATAGTAAAAGAATTTTCAAAATCGGTCCATTAGATCCAGAGATTATCTCCTACAACCTCACAAACTCACAAACTTTATCTCTTTATAGTATTAGCACAGATAAACCACTTTTTCGGGGCCCTCTTAATCCGGGGGCCCTCGGCGATCGCCGACCAGCCGATCTGGCCAGTCGGGGCCTGGTTGTTGAATATTTTAAATAAAACAAAGTCGGATTTCACTGTATCGTCGGTAGCTAATGGTCCATTGCTGAGTTGGCCACGCGGACTACGGCATCCGGACCACGGCATCATTGGCCCGTCTGTTCACCCGGTATCAGGTAGCCGATTAGTCGTTTCAAGAGCAGTTGCCGTAAGGTTAACAACCACCCCCGCTATATAGGAAACAAAGCCATTTCTAGACTCCCCCGGTTATCTGTCGGAATGCACCGTCGATTGACTGATGCTGCACGGTGTGCAAACTGTTCAGGAGCGCCCAAAGAACTACCAGCGCTCGCACTTCCACTTGGAGGCTACCGGATAGATGCTGACCTGTGAGTTAGGCTGACCCTAACACATGGGTCATAATGGTCCAACTGCACTGGGCCCATTAGCTGCCACCCTCTGGCTCTATCTGGTTAGTCTGAGACTTGACCGATGGTGTGGCACGGGTCTTATTAGCCTTTAGATAAAAGGTGCGCTCGGGGCTCCGCGCGGGCCCCGTAAAGGTCCATCCATGTGACCATGTCATTACATTAGCGTGGAAGGGCGGGCGATAGGGCGCTGCGGAGGCTCATTCACGAACGAGATAAATTACGGACGCTTAATGGCCGCCGACCTGTCATTTGTGCCGCAATCGAAATGTCCAAATTATACATTTTGACGGCTCGCGGCGGTGCTTTTTGCCTGGGAGCCCGCGGGCCGCAGCAGACCCAGCGGTCGCAGCGCAGGGCTCGGGACTCCTGAAAAAGTTCAGAGACGCGGCTACATGTTGTCTACGGTCATAATAGTATAATCCTTTATAACAAACAGGGCGAGTATATTCGTTTGTACAGCAAAATTCCGAGTGCGAAAATATTGTTCCTAAAATTATAATATAGGTGCTACGCAGGCACTTATACAGACTTAAGTTTCGGGCGGGAGAGGCAAGACATGTAAGAGGGGGGAGAACGCGCGGCACCCACCAAACTCGAATTTGCTCGTAGAATGAAACGAAAATACGCCAGATTTCCGGGGACTAAATCCCAACTATCCCTCTCCGTGGCTACGTGCCTGGCACTAGGTACGAAAGTCGGGGATTCCCACTGAATCTCAAATTTTTTCTCGACTTTATTTTTTACTCATTGGATACGTCCTTGACATTGGACATTGGATACGTCCTTGTCCGCAGCAATTCCTTTCAGCCGGACTATTTAAAAGAGAAAACACTCACTGGTATATCCCGGACCCGCTGGATATACTCGAGAGTATAGTAGATATTACATTCTTGTTTTATTTACATACCCTAACTCAAAATTGAATCATGTTGATAGATAAAAGTAAAAAGCAGCAACCAATTTTATAGTTAAAAATGTTGCGATTTTACATAAAACACAAAAATGTTGCCGTTTACCGTAAATGTGAACAAAAGGGGTTATTTTTGCAGTAGGTAAGTATTGCTGTTAGAGCTCTACAGAAAATTAAAGAATTTTAATATGCTTGAACTCGTTTCTAATATTTGGTCTCCGCAGTGTGCCACGTACGAGCTGAGGATTGAGGATTGCCTGACACTAAGTATTCTCCTCTAATCGCGAATTCTCCTCGATTCTCAATATTTTGACAACTTTTTTAACTCAAAAAAAAAAATGTGGAAGGGGGGCGCGTTATTGTATCCCCCCCCCCCCCCCCCCCGGTTACGTCCTTAGTGCTAATTATTTAATACAAACCACTACAAGTATATGGTAAATTAAATCTATGTTTGTTTTATGTACTACTAGCCACCCGTCCCGGCTTCGCGCGAGTGCAGTTTATTAATAAATTAAATGAGGAGAACGCTTAGCAGGGAAATATGAAGTATATTTATTTTATAACGTTTATTTATTCAAAAGTTTTTAAGTATGTCACAAATAAGAAATATGAATAATGTAAAAATTTAAAAATTAAAACTTTATAATAGTGAAAATCGCATCAAAATCCGTTGATTGGTTTAAAAGAAGACGGAGAAACAGACATACATAAATATCGACTTTCTTTTATACTATGTAATGATGATTGCCTGCGGCTGTACCTGCAGTCGTAGATAGTTAAGATTTGAGGTTCTGATGAGGGAGAAAACCTCGGGTGGATTGAGCGGTTTTGAGCAGCCTCAGCCAATCGTTTACGCATTCCGGCGAAAATAACCGGAGGAGCTGAAAACGTACTTTTAACATTTCTAGTAAGCTTGAGGAGTATAGGCCGCCTCCGTCCGTAATAAAGTATAACTACGAATTACCGCTAACGTCAGGTAGATGCCGCGCAAGCGACCTCGAATCTGTGGGACAATCAAGCGACCTCGAATCAACCAGACTGGGGAATGGGGAGGACGGAGAAATTCGACTCCTCGGCTCGAGGAGGTTCGCTGGCTGGCACTTCCCAGTGCCTAGCGTTAAGGCGTCTGACTATTAGGGTCTGTTGGCATAGTTCGACTGTGGATTGCGTTTTCCTCAGATTCTTTGCTTTCGCTCCATGGGAGGTAGAATGGCTAGTGTCGTAGATGGCGGGTTCAGTCGTAGCAATTGAGTAGTGGGTGACGTAGTGTTTTCAGTAGTATGGACTATTTCTCACGTGGACAATAATTGGCCTGTACAACAAATCAATATCAATAATCAATGCCAATAAGGATCAAAGCTTATTGAGTTAACATACAGCAACGTCTTATATATTTTGAATACACCGCATTTTCTGCACGTGCCCGCATTTGGCCCGCTGTTTTCTCCGTCAACCAATAAATTATGTGGCAATGTAACTTTCTGTTAGTGTCTTTAATAGATTTTGCAAATTAAATGAGAAATCCAAAAAAATAAGAAAATGTTTACGACGCGTTCGCGTAGGGTTGCCAACAGGGATTTTTTAAACATTAACTACAGTACTGAATGTCCAATACGACTTTGCATTTTTCAACATTCTCAACATTAAAAGATTTTTCTATATGGATTTCTATCTTTCCAACATGGAGTTTTTTCAGGTATCTTATTATTTTAAGGCATTTGGGTCCTTACATATAAAGTTGCTGTTCTATAAAGGAAATTTAAGGCCAACAACTTTGTATTCACCCCTATCATCTATGCAGATTTGTCATTTTAACGGAAGTTGCTTAATTCCTCTGCTGTAAAACTCTCGTGGACAGGATCCAAAGAATGCTTTGAAGGCGTTTTCACCGATTCTTCAATGTTGATTTTTTCCCTCGTAAAAAAATATCTAAATTCTAATAAAAATTAAACTCTATTGGAGCAAGTTCTGGCAAGTACGGTGGGTGACCAGGAGCCCCCAGCCGCAACTCCTGCAACTTTGAGACTGTTTGCAGTGAAATCTGTGGTTATACATTGTCATGCAGAAGCAGCGGCGATGAGCGATTGAGCAGGCTCGCTTATTTAATCACGATCTTCTCCATCATTGTTTTCAGTTTTTAATAGTACATATTTACGGTAACTGTATAGTGAGACTGCAAGAAGCTGTAATAGCAAACACTGGCACAGGATTTCATATTTGAAAATAATGCAAATTTTCAACATTACCATGATTGCGCAAACGAAAGTATTTGAGCTAAAACAAACGACGGAAAGACAAATAAATAGCCTATTATTAAAAAAGAATAACACGGCCTTGAAATAAAATTTATTTGAATTTAAAATCCCAACTCAAACTCAAGTTATTAAAGTTCATAGTGGCCAGTGTGACAAAACAGCAATTACATAGGTAAGGACCCAATATCATAAGAAAATTGTGACTAATTTATTATTTATTATTGGTTCTTGAATTACAGTGAGTGGCGTCATTAATCAAATGAATGTTTAATCCAAAAACATAATTTTAAGTATTTAAAAGAAAGTGTAGTTAAGTAGTTATTTAGTAACGTCAATGTTAAACAAGTAAATATATTAAAAATAATAAAAACACGACTGTCGTTACGGAAAGTAAACTGTTTTTAGAATTATTTTCATTAAGTTTTGTTTTAATTATTTGTGGTGTACGTATTTAGGTATCCATATAGATAGATGTATATTTCCGAAATGTATTCAATCACATCTTTCATTTGACATGACATATTTATGTTAATTTATTGACATTTGTATATTTAGACAACTACTAACTTTATATTTAGACAGTTAAGGTAGCATGTGATCCTCGGGATGACATAACGGTTCTAACAATACCACACACATCTAAATCGGTCCAAGCATTTAAAAGTTAAACATACGTAAATGAACCCTTTACACTCTCTTTTGTTGGGCAGTCGTGTGATTATACATAAAAAAGAAAATTATACATACGATTTATTCCATTACAGATTTTTTTTATATATCAGTACTGAATGTACATAGTGGCTCTAATAATTTGGCGCGCCCCAATTATTACCTAGCTAGACTATACCTGACGGAATTTTCTAGTATAATACTTACCGAAGTAGTTAGAAGATTTGTTTGCAACGTTTAGTATGTAGTTAAAAAAATACATCACTGCAGAGCATGAACCGTGTACATGATACGAATGTTTAAAAAAACATGATACGAATGTTTAAAAATAATAATATGTATCGAACCTGATTTACAATTGCGGTATTTTTATGGAACTTATTAAGAAATGAAGATTCCTTTTGTGAAGTAACATAATATATTTTTTAGTAACAATAACATAACTGATAATATTCTATTTCGAACAAAATATCTACCTACTTGGCTACTTTAGCAGTGTGGTAAATACAATAATAGATGTCCGTAATTAATTATAATTTTCTTATATGTAACATATTACGTTATAAGAGTTTGATTATTTTGTTAAAACGTTGATTAAATGAAGCAGCGATCATTATAAGCCAGCCAAAACATTAAAAACAAAATTAGCACTACATTAGTATAGCATAATAATCCAAAGTAACAATAATTTATTATTAACAAACTTCTGTATCTGGACATGACACCAGAAGAAGAAGAAAAGTTTAAGAGCAAACTAATGACTGGCAGTAAAATCTGCCATTTCACTCAAGAATGTGATTGATTCCGTCTTCGCCTGCGTTCTTTGGGCCATTGGTCCTAAGTCCTTTGTCAGGCCATAAGCGTATTATATTTATAACGCCATAGTTATGTTATTTGCGGTCCGTCAAGAACGAAACCACGATTTTTATTATCTTATAATTGACTTAAACGCGGATCGACAACCTTTTATTAAAAGAAAATAAACTATAAAATATGAGTAGACAACTGATCAAGCTGAAAAATTGAAAACCCGTTTAATAAAAAACAGTAACAATTTGAAAGAAATGGATGAAATATGTAACTAACTATCTATTATATAGTTACTTGGCCTTGGAATCGATTTTTGCTCACGATGTTACTTTTATAACCTTTTATTTAGCTTTTATTATTAATATCGTCGCCTTTTATTTTTTATCGTCGTTTAAATGCGTTTTATTTTTTTTTAAGTTTCAACTCGTCCACCATTTTTGAGATGTGGAAACTAATAAGTGGACCTAATAATATTTACTGATAGTATTTAATAACCTAAAACTAAATAAGTGGAGATATTAAATTTTTGCGCTACGATAGCAGACAGTGTTGCGAACTTTCAGCTAGATAAGCCCAGAGACGACTGGCTAAAAAGCCAACTGCAATGGGAGGCCGGTAGCCTTAAATGGTATACTGATGGGTCCAAATCGGGACTTGACATAGGCTGTGATATATATGGAGAGCGACCAAACTTCGAAAGAAGTGTAAACTTGGGAAAATACGCCTCCATATTCCAAGCGGAGGTTTACGCCATTATTGAATGTGCGGATATCAACCTCCAAAAGGACTACGCTAACCACCGTATCTATATCCACTCGGATAGCAAAGCAGCTCTTATGGCACTGGCCTCGAATACCATTAATTCAAAGCTAATGCAAAATTGCATATCACTACTGAATTCCCTGGGCGAAAAGAACAGGGTAATTCTAAGATGGGTTCCCGGCCATGCAGGAATCGAGGGAAATGAAAAAGCCGACGAACTTGCTAGGACGGGAGCAAAGGGAACGTTATACGGCCCTGAACCTTGCTGTGGCGTACCAAAAATCCTTGCAAACCTAATGCTCAAACAAATGTGTTTAGAACAATCCGTCAACCACTGGAACAATACGCCAGGGTTGTATCATTCCAAAGCGCTTATTAAGGCTTACGACCGTAAAACGGCCCGTGAGGCCCTATCGCTAAATAGGAACAATCTATGCATACTGGTGAGGGCGCTCACGGGGCATTGTGGCCTGAACAAACACATGTTCTACCTCAAGCTCAGAGACACAAAAATGTGCAGGTTCTGCCAAGGGGCAGAGGAAACTCCCCAGCACCTCATGTGCGAGTGTGGCCCGCTGATGCGTAAAAGATACACCCACTTGGGTGGTCACTACCTCCAACCTGAGGAGGTAAAACAATCTGGCGCCAAAAGCCTGCTGCGGTTCTTAAATGACACGAGGCTTAGCGCAGAACTATAGTAGGCGGCGAACACAATAGATCAGCAATGGTCGCAGTGTTACAAGGATCATAAAGACCTTTAAAAAGCCCCACTCAACAAATAAATAATAATAGATAAGTCTACATATCGATTTTTAGTATTATAGCTGGAGCTGATTTTCAACTTATCAACCACCGTTAACTCCTAAGGGCGGGGGAATATCAGTTATCTGATTTTAAGGTAATATAGAGTTAATATTTTTACATCTTCTGCAATACTTATCTCAAAAATGCCCATTTTCGAGTTAACAAGTTATAATTGTAAGGCGACGATATGTACGAATGTATGTATGTTTGTGTATATATGGGATATACAAAGGTCTGTATGTATGATTAAAATCTTGGCAAACAAATTTAACCTATTTCTCCCGATATTCAATATTATATAGGGAAATTTATAAAAATATATAGATAGGTACATAGATACCAGAGGTTCCCAATGTGTGTCGCGGCACCCTGGGTTGCCGCGAGGCGCCCATGATCCCTTTCTCCCACCACCGACCGCTCAGAACGTCTGAGTATTTGTGTAGGCAGCCGATCTCACGGTTGTGTCGCTTCGAGTCGTGACGCAAGGGTATCTCGCTAGAGGTTGCTGTATAGTTGCGAGTCGTGTAAGCAAGCTGTGCCTAGCATTTTTTTCTAAAAATGGATTAATTTCTACTAAAAAGGCGATAGTGGAAGTAATAATGATCATGCATCGGCAAGCGGCGTTCCAGAAAAAAGGGGCAATGTCGCAAATACAAAGACAGCTACTTGAATGTTGGCTTCACTTAAATATAGCACAACGATGAAGAAAGACAACAGTGTGCGATCTAAAGTTCTATCATCTGATAGCATGATCCCAAGTATTTTGAGGGGTCACCTTGAAAAAACGCATTATAATTCCTAACATGGCCGATACACCACGTGAATATCTTAGCAGAAGAATGAAATATTTGCAGCTACAAAAATATGTTTTCACTAAGCAAGCGTCAGTGCGTTTAAGAGACGCAGTAAAGAGTTTTATATCTATCTGTCAATTTTTAAAGGGGTGAAAGGAATCGTCCCATACAATATTCCAAATGTGTTAAAAAATATGCAACCCCTCAGTATAGGCCTCGGTTCACAAAAATAGACTACATCTAAATTATTTATTTCGTGGAAAAATGGGTTTGATAAAGTTATGACAAATTTTTTGATTGGCAACTTTTCAGGTCTATCTATTTTACGCTATAATTAGGAAAAACATCGTTCATGAACTATTTGAGATATCCTAGAAAATATCACATATGCCACCGCGCTACTCCTGTGCAGGATTTGTTAACGTTGCCGACTTACAAATTAAGAGATTTTACGTATGAATCATTTGATAGCGCCATCTAAAAAATATTTTTCTTGCGTCATGGTCAACAGATCTCGACAATTCATATACCTGGGTACGGGTGCGATTATAAAAGCAGACATCGGTAATCGGTTGTACTGTCACTGGCGATTTTAGTACCGAGTGATCAATTTTTCTCACAATTCACTTTATCATGTTTAAAATCGGCCAATAAACCCGTATCAAAATTCAACTTCATTTATCAGCTATCAGCCCCTCATGAATGCGCTTTTTAGTATCAAAATATGCTTTATTGATTTCGAAATTGAAACTGGTTTTCTACCCCTGATTTCTTATAACAAGGATGCCGAGTGGGCCGCAGCATGCTCGTAATTATAAGGCCCGTTTCGACCGTCAAATTATTCATTTCCTCCATTGATCTGCTGGTGCCTTTGAGGTTTTTGGTTCTCATGATTGTCTCTGGACACCATATCTTTATCCATTCATAAATTCTCCTTAGGTTCATTCACGGGTGGTTCCACTTTTGATGTTCAGGAGGCGCGGTTTAATTGGTTGAGGGGGCGTATATATTGAATAAAACAACTCACGAATAAACGGTTTGACACATTTCAAATATTAACTCTATTTGTCATTTCATCATAATGGACGCGATTACGTTTCCTCGTGACGTCAAATTGGATATTAGTTCATGTGAACGAGACAGGGTAATACTTTAGAGTGGAATGTGAAATGAGTGGTGGTCACTTTTCCGCATTAAAACTACACACCAAAGATAAAGCAGGGGAAACTAAAGAGCTTCCTCCCTAGACTGTCAAAATTGCTTGTCAAGCATGTACGTGCTTGACAAGCAACTCTTGACGTGACTTAATGACACATTAAGCATGCTTGTCTAGCATTTATACACTCATTTTCCGGCGCAACGCCTACGCATCGCGTGCTGGGAAAAGTTCACGTGCTTGCCAAGCAGTTTTGACCATCTAGAGAGCCATAAGCATGCTTTTCAGGTTTTTTTTTATTTGCCGGCGCAGCGTCTACACATCGCGCTCTCGGAGGGGATTTATTTCCTGCAAACCGCAGGAAATACGCAAATACATATTTTTTATATTCATCAAAAATGACAATTTTTGCAATTTTATATCAGGGAACCACGTTAAATAGATTTAATTATTGGTATTTTGTATTATAATTTAGTATTTTGATTTGTATTATAGTGTTATATATTTATTATTATATATTATTCAATCTTAATTAAGTACATTCATTAATTATAAAAATAAAAAGTTTTTTATATTAATTAGGCTAATTGTTACATAAGTTATATTACTTATTTTAATTATTTACTCTGACCCGCCTAGATACGGGACATTTTAGTGCTAGTTAGGTGGGCAATGAGCATTAGCTGCATTTCGGTGTTCAATTTTTCCGAGTTACTTATAACATTGATAACAATGGGGCTAACTGTACAAAAAATAAATGAATAAAGTATTAAACCTTAATTTTAGTTAAGAGACCCATATACTTTACAGGGATGGAACGATACGGCATTATAGAAGAATTTTCAAATTGACAGACCAGAAGACTAAAAATTTCGAATAGTACTTTTAATATTAATATTTCATTAACATAATTTTGAAATTCCTTGTATTTTCAGAAATCGTGGAAAAGTCGTTACATTTCTTTATTTCGGTAGGACAGACCCCATATCAGCAGAAATACTAAAGTAGCGAAGGTTCGAGGACACTGGCTGTGATTTGCTTGTTTATCATTCCTGTAAACAATCAAGCAAGGCTTGACAAGCATTGCAAAAATATACATTTTTATCAAGCACTTTCCACAGCAGCTAAATGCTTGTCAAGCGATCAAGCTTAGTACTAGACGGTCAAAACTGCTTGTCAAGCACGAAAAATTCACGTACTTCACAAGCAATTTTAACTGTCTAGGGAGCCCTTAAGTCCGCACGAAATGCGGTCAAACTTATTTGGATGGCTATAACTTCGACAGGAAGTTTTGGTGCGGAAAATCGACTATCGTTCTTTTTATTTTTTGCTCTAAGGGGCTCTCTAGACGATCAAGCATGCTTGTCAAGCATCGCGTCGCGGGCTGGGAGGGAATCGTAAACCGCAGGAAACATGCAAATATTTGTTTAAATATTTAACAATAATGCCTAATTTTGTAGTTTTATACCAGGGAGTCACGCCATTCATCAATCAATTCTATCTAATTAACGTGACTCTCTGGTATAAACTACAAAGGCATTTTTGATAAATATTTTTTTTTTTTTTGCATATTTCCTGCGGTTTACGATCCCTTCCCAGCCCGCGACGCGATGCTTGACAAGCATGCTTGATCGTCTAGAGAGCCCCTAACGTATTGCTCTGTCTCGTTGGCTTGAACTAATTTCCAGTTTTAGTTTAAGAAGAGACGCCATCGAGTCCAATATCTTACTAAGTATCTTACTAAGTACCTACTTAATTAAAACAATGTATGTCGTCATCACAAGAATGTAGTGTGAAAAATAAAGTTGCCACATTATCAAAGGCTCGCTATTTCTTGGAGTTCATCAGGGAAGCATCAAAATATCACGAAAGATTTTTCAAGATGAGTCCTGGGATTGAAATTTTATTTGTAGAATTCGATTACAATTTTTGACGTGAAAACGTCAACAAAAGGCTCCCATACTAAGGGTTCCCCAGAATCAGAAATAAAACGCTTTTGTTGTCCGAAAATATTTAATATCACATCGTATTTACTTGGACATTCATTTCTTATTTTTAGTAAATGTGGCAAATGTTAATGTTATAAACTACCTACATCGCTGAGACGATTTAGTTATAAACGAGCGTCTTATTTTATTTATTTTATTTTTTATTTCAAACCAGTTGATAGGAGTTCCTACACTTGGTTATGTCAAAACTAATAAAAATAACAAGTATAATATTTAAATAAATACCTATCAAGGTATAAGATATGAACGTCGGTATTGCAACATCCAAGCGCAGATTTTCTAGGTTATATAGAAGGAAACAACATTTTCCAATATTTTCAATCAAAATTCTTACATAATTTCGTAAAATTTTCATGTGGACAATAGTACTAAATAATGAAACAAATATTGGATAATTTCACAAATTATCATACGGGAAGATATTTTAAAGAAAAAACACAAATACAAACAAATCAGTAATAATAATTATAGTCAATGGCCTATAGTTAGAAGAAGAAAAAAAAAACGCAATTGTAAAATAGTCAGTAATAGAAAAAATAAGGAATAATAATACTCAAGTAGGTCAATAGAGCTGCGAAAAATTGATGTTGTCGAAATCCTCAATGCTATAAATGGGGTTTTTAGTCAAAATACCCTGTACCTTTTTCTTATATTAGTACGGTATAGTATCGATAGCAGTTAAACTGATATTATGTCGTAGAAAAAACCTCATTACTCGATCGGTACGGTAAAGTGCAGGTGTTTAGAAGCGATCGTCTCGTCCGGGATCTTTAGCACATGGATGGATAGATGGATGCTCTGTATGGATGGTAATTATGTTTCAGTGAAGACGGAAGGGCAGCCACAAAAAGTGGTATCGGTGCATTTGTGTACCTACATATTTACACGCAACGATCGAACCGGTTCAACTCAATAAAACACAAATTGCCCTGCGGGCCAATCCGACAAATCATTTGAGAATATATTATATCGAAAAGCGACATTCATTAGCAGATCTATCCAATTCGATTACACTTGGGATCAGGATTATTTTATTAAAATTACGACTGGAACATCGTTATTTTGTATAAAACCGTAATAACAAAATGGTAATGTAAGAATCAGTCGAAATTTTTGTCAGTGTGTTTTGCGCGGTGCCCCTAATCATAATAAAATAACATCAGTAGGACATCTCGAGTTCACAACAAATACACAATTAAAGCAGAAATGCAATTATTTATAATTATTATGTACGTTTATGTATTTTTGGTTTATAGTTCAAGAGTCGGTTCCCAAAATTGTACTGTAACAGAATATATGAGTTAGTGCCGACTTTGTGTGAGAGCATTCATCACTTGTTGCATGTGTTCAAAATACCTAAATTTTAGTAAGTTAACAAAAACGCATCTACCTACCTACCTACACACATACCTATGCACCTACTTACCTAGACAAATACTTACCTACGCAAATGAACAATAAACGTTACCTCGTAAATGTAATTTCGTAACGTAAATGTAAATACTAGTAAATGTAATTTCTGATAGGTTGCATTACAGCCTGTACAGAAAACATTCCACTTTTGTATACTTAGCTGTCGCGCGACAGCCCTGACTGGCTAGCACCGAGGCGCGCGAGAATCTATATATAGTGGTAGCGTACGGACAACGGGCGCTCGCATGAGTGCGAAATCGGTGCGTACTATGGAGATGTTTTACTATTCTTATTTTACTATGCCCTAATAAAAAGAAAATTCGTTAAAAAACTATTTAATTTATCACATTGACTGTAATATTAAAGTTATTACATTGTTGGAGGTGTATTACAGCATTTACAACAGCTGGCACGTGCGGAATGTCAAGCAATTACTTGCTTCGTGACTTTGATTGATGGGAATGTAAACCATTAAGTCGGCATTTTCGTTTCATCTTACATAAATTGTATTTGGCAATAATGAGTATTATTTCGATACCTATGGCGGTTGTTTGACATTATAACCATGAGGAAAGGATCTTGTTTATTTATACTCTTTATTGTGAAAATGTCACAATGGGCGGGTTTATTGTGATATGACAATCTCTTACAACCAACCTTACTATGACGTGTTATATGTATGAGTGCGTGTAACATGTCTGTAAGTGTGTGTCTTGTTATTGCATTCCATCGACAGAATTGAAAATGCAATTCCGTTAATTAGATCCCAACGGAAAATGGTGACCCAGCCGGGAATCGAACCCGGGACCTTACAATGTAAGATCAGGCGACCTAACCACTATGCCACCGGGCCGGGATCTTATCGTGTGGAAGCATTTTCTTTATGGCATTAGGCGAGACCCTTTCTCACATACGGTGCAGTTACTTCGTCACCCCAAGACTTTCCCGGCAAGTGGCCAAGGGCCATCATCTGAATATTAATTTCATAAATAAAATCGATGTTTGGTGTTTGGTTGGAATATGAGATATTCCAACCAAACACCAAACGTGATTTCGCCAACAAGGCATCTTTGTACAAAATTTTAATATTCTAAGTCCAATATTTGGAGATTGAAATATTACTAGTGCGCCTCCTAGTGGACAGGTTTTAACTACAACTTTGATCGAATGTTGAATGCATGCTAAATGTCAGCTCAATCGGATTAAGCGTTTGGGATTCTATCTGGAAATAGTTTTATTCGCCTCAGGGTGCTCAAAATTAATATTTCCGTCTTCATTTTACACTAAACATTATATATGTATGTTAATTTATTGACATTTGGAGAGTTGGACATTTAGATAACTATTTACTTGATATTTGGACCGTTAAGGTACCCAAGGACAGTCGGGAAGACATAACAATTCTAACAATATCGCATACTTTTAAATCGGTTCCAGCGATTAGAAGTTATGGCGGAATAAAGACATAGACCTTATGGTGGAATAACGGAAAACATACATAGATCACCCTAACCACATTACACTCCTTTTTTATTGGGCAGTCGTGTTAAAATGAACGTCGCTCAAAGGGCAATGGAGCGAGTCATATTGGGAAGAGTCCCGTAACATTTTTGTTTGGTTCGGACAAAAGGCCCGGCAAATGTGGGCCCCGCCTTATCGACGGGTCCTTTTGGAGATCGCCGACACCCCTCCTCGGCGTGCCGCGGTCGTAAATAACCTCTAACAACGCGCCATTGTTCGGAGAGGTCCACTCCACTTCGCTCTCCTCAACGCTCCAAACAATAACTTAACCTCATCCTCATTCCAGATAACAAGCCGCCCAGAATGTCTCCATAAAGTGGGAAACGAACCGGTTGGGACTCTATTATTCTATTGACACTGATGGGACACTTTAAAATGCGAACATACAATTAAAATAATCTCTGAATATTCTAGAAGCACGCGGGAGGTAGGGGACACAAGTGGAGGAGGGAGGGGGGGGGGGGGGTACGAACAACTACGAAAGACTAAGATCTTTAGCATCTTGATATTGATATATCACTGTTCAAAAAGTATCCAACTTTTGATCGACAAAAATACACTTCTTCATACAAAATATACATACTCTAATCTACAAAGTAGTCCCTTGGTAGGGCCGCCATATTTTGCTAGGGTTTTATCGGGACAATCTGGAACAGGGAATTTAAGAAATACGCAATTTTAAAAGAAGGTAAATATTTATTTGCTTATTTAAGTAGATACACATAACACATTTTACGTAGAAGTACTTTGCGTAGGTATTATACTTTTCGGAGATTTTTATTTAGCAACGCAGAATTCTCTTTCACATAGGGAGTAACAGAACTCTGTGCAAGTCATATTTACTACTGTTCATCCGAAACTGCAATATTGACATGCAATATCGTTCATCTGACATCTGACACTGCACTCCTCAGTTTTTGGCAGCAGATAATTTCTTTCATCAGTCCACTGACACAGTCCACATTGACATATTGAATGCCAACTATGCAATATTGCATAGTTGGCAGGTGGTCTGGGTGCCGACTACGTAATATTACGTAGGTCTTCCGTTTAAATTTAAAGGAAGTAGCGGTGTGTCTGGTTGGCATTTAGATTAGGATATATTATTATCGGTTTTGGGGCATCCTGGAAACAGAGCCAGGGATGTCGCCAGGCAAAAGCCATGATGGAGCAACCACTTCAAAAAAAAAAACAAGTCCCTACTTGATATGTGCAATAAGAACCTTAGAACCACTATCGATCTCCTCACCGGACACACGACCCTTAGAGGACATCTATTTGACCGAGAGCAAGGACTGCCGAATATGTGTCTAAGAATCACGTCGTTGGTCGCTGCCCAGGCCTCGCCGCAGAAAGACACAGTTTACTGGGACGAGCCTTTCTCGAACCCAGCGATCTGCCCAACTTGCAGGTCAGTGATCTGCTTGGACTGGTAAGCAGTACCGGGCTACTAGCTGACTACTGAGCCAACCACAAAGTGGGTAGTTACAATAGATCTTATAGATCCATGTGACATCAAGGGCTGAAAACAAGCCCCCCACTCCGTTTACTACTACTACTTCGGTTGGAAAAATAAATAAAAAGGGAGTAGAAAAATATAGCTTTATTTTTAGGTATTGTAAAAAAAATACACATAGGTGCATCACAGCAAATTTCAGACAATAGAGTTATAATTTCACATTATTTTTTTGCTACCGAATAACTTAGAAATCTTATGGTAACAAAACAATTAACCTCAGAAAGAAAAAAAAACGTGTGGCACTCGGGGACTGCCGCGGTAAAGCTATTGCATAGCATTTTTAACAACTTATGCTATTATAATTATTTATTTATTTTATTTTTTCTGATATCAGATAACTGCGCTCTATCGGAAAACGTTGAAATTATTCCGAATCATTTGCGGCTGCGGAAGCAAATGATTCGGAATAATTTAAACGTCTTCCGATAGAGCGCTGCGTACGAATTTTATTCGATAAAGCAAAAAAAAACGGATATTATTCTTTGACTATTCGAAAAAATGCGTAGATAAAAAGACAGATAATTAAATTATCTTTAAAATGGTGCAGGTTTCATAATAATACGCCAGACAGTATTTGTGTAGTAGTCGTTTTGTGTTCGGTTAGACCTAATTTCACAAATTAATTACACTATGTAATATAAACAAAATCTAAAATATTCAAAGCTACGAATATTTAAAAAATGTTCTTGTTTAACATATATTTTTTTTCGAATCGTAAGCAGTTCTCGTTTAGACGTAATTATCAGTTTAAAATCATTAATTTTCGTTAAGAAATTTCTTCATTCGGTCACCGCGCTGGCCTAGGCCCGCGATAAAAGCTATGCAATAGCTTAAAAAAACAGAAAACGTATCTTCTACGAAACGTATCATTTCCTTAACAAAACAAATCCTTTGGATATACTTACAAAATTTTGTATTAAATTAACGCTACGATATATTTTGAAGCATTCTATAATTAACAGAGCTCATAACAAAAACTAACTATAACTCTCGGCGCCAAATACGAAATATTGCGTAGTACCTAGACCATTTGTATGGTGGCTTCCATTTGCAGCCTGGTGCAAAACCCTGACAGTCAATGGGTCCGTTTAAATTTAAATGAAATCATACGTATATTGTTCAATCTTTGCCCATTCTGTGATTTCAAGTAGCGTTATACAATCGAAGACTAAATATTTGTAGGTATTAAATGAAACAGACCAATTATCAATCATTCATTCGTTGTGCGATTTGCGCAGTGTCGGGACGTCGGGACAGAGGACGGGAACGGGACTATGATAGTCACGATATATCGGAACGGATGGCAGCCCCACCCCTTGTAATGCACACAATGCTATCAGCGGCTCCACTCACGGCGATTCAGCCCGTTCGTCATCTCCTACAGAGATTGTCTCATTCAGGGCGCGTCCTCCAGTAGATTTCCTGTTCTCTATCTAGCCTTTTTTGTTGGTCTATTATATGAGACAGTCTGGTCCTAGGAAAGTCCGAAGATCCTCCTCCGGCCAGGCATCTGCTTCCTCATTTTCTTGAATATTTCTGAATCCCGGTACCCACGCGCGGGTCGCTATATTTATGGGAGACAGTTTAGTGCGTTCAGAGCTGCTTGGCTTGGGGCATATGTACTCGTATGTACACTGAGAAAAATATAACGACGTAAATACGCATGTTTCAACAAGGATTACATATATAACTCAGGCTGTGGTCGATATGTATGAATTATCATGACGCGTAATGGTGTTGGCGTATTTACCGTGTCGTAATGTTAACTCATAATGTTATTTCATTACGTCGCGACCTTGGGATCTCGCTTCTAACATGACAACATGTAGTAGTAGATATAAGTACGATTATAATCGGACACATGCATCATGTTGAAACTACAGTTTTACTATCTAGACTATCGAAGACTATCGTGGTTGTTTGACATTATGAATAGGAAAGAAACGAATTTACCGCGTGAAATTTGTAGCACCCGACGTTTCGGTGACGTTGCAGCCGCCGTTGTCCAGGGTAGACTGATTAGACTGAGTCTACCCTGGACAACGGCGGCTGCAACATCACCGAAACGTCGGGTGCTACAAATTTCACGCGGTAAATTAGTTTCATTCCTATTTATACAGTTTTACTGTTAATTACGTATTAACCGTACGGAAAATGTTGATACATATAATCGAGTAATGGAGTTTCAACAAAATTCCTTGTAATTCAACACAATTACAATTAAAACATTGTTATTCTGTAAAAAACCGTAAAAGCAAAATGGTAATATAAGAATCAATCCAATATTGTTCTCAGTGTAGCCTGGTTGCTATTTTTCCTCTTTAGGTTTTCGTGCACGCATATATTATTTATCTATTTATTTAATATTATTTTATTTATTTATTTATTTATTAAAGGTAAAGCACAAAGTATAATGTCATGCAGCAATAAAAACTAGGCCTAGACCTGTACTAAGGCAGGTGTACCAGGAAATATTTAACCTGTGCACACAAAAAAATATCAAAAAATCTAAATGATGTCTTTGTCATAAACATCATAAAAAAATAAATTATAATATCATCAAAAAGTATTCGAAATTATAATCATAAAATTATCGAGTAAATAAATAAAAATCGAAAATCATAATAACAGTAAATAGATAGATAGATACCTTGTCAGTAAAATAAAAAAGAAACGAATAAAAATAAAAAAATCATACCATTCAAATCAAATAATTTGTGACTTTTTTCACGACCTTCATTTATTAGCCACATATGGCTCTGCTTCTTAAAGGAATCTTTAGTCTGAATTGTTTTAATTTCATCTTCTAATAGGTTATATGCTCTGGGGCCCAAAACAGTAAAATGCCTTTGACCGAAACAGGTCACCATTTGGGGAATGTCAATTTTATTGGCAACAGGTCGCCGTGTTGTATGTGTATGTATTTGTTGTGAGAATTTCCTGTTGTATTGGAATTGAATAGAGTTTACACAGAATTTTAAGTAGAGCTTTCTTTGCCCTGTTATATGCCCTGGGGCCCAAAACAGTAAAATGCCTTTGACCGAAACAGGTCATCATTCGGGGAATATCAATTTTATTGGCACCGGATCGCCGTGTTGTATGTATTTGTTGTGAGAATGTCCTGTTGTATTGGAATTGAATAAAGTTTACACAGAATTTTAAGTAGAGCTGTCTCCGCCCTGTTATATGCCCTGGAGCCCAAAACAGTAAAATGCCTTTGACCGAAACAGGTCATCATTCGGGGAATATCAATTTTATTGGCACCGGATCGCCGTGTTGTATGTATTTGTTGTGAGAATGTCCTGTTGTTTTGGAATTGAATAAAGTTTACACAGAATTTTAAGTAGAGCTGTCTCCGCCCTGTTATATGTCCTGGAGCCCAAAACAGTAAAATGCCTTTGACCGAAACAGGTCATCATTCGGGGAATATCAATTTTATTGGCACTGGATCGCCGTGTTGTATGTATTTGTTGTGAGAATGTCCTGTTGTTTTGGAATTCAATAAAGTTTACACAGAATTTTAAGTAGAGCTGTCTCCGCCCTGTTATATGCCCTGGAGCCCAAAACAGTAAAATGCCTTTGACCGAAACAGGTCATCATTCGGGGAATATCAATTTTATTGGCACCGGATCGCCGTGTTGTATGTATTTGTTGTGAGAATGTCCTGTTGTATTGGAATTGAATAAAGTTTACACAGAATTTTAAGTAGAGCTGTCTCCGCCCTGTTATATGCCCTGGAGCCCAAAACAGTAAAATGCCTTTGACCGAAACAGGTCATCATTCGGGGAATATCAATTTTATTGGCACCGGATCGCCGTGTTGTATGTATTTGTTGTGAGAATGTCCTGTTGTATTGGAATTGAATAAAGTTTACACAGAATTTTAAGTAGAGCTGTCTCCGCCCTGTTATATGCCCTGGAGCCCAAAACAGTGAAATGCCTTTGACCGAAACAGGTCATCATTCGGGGAATATCAATTTTATTGGCACCGGATCGCCGTGTTGTATGTATTTGTTGTGAGAATGTCCTGTTGTATTGGAATTGAATAAAGTTTACACAGAATTTTAAGTAGAGCTGTCTCAAATCCAATTCTTCATATTATCCAAATAATTTTTCCGATAAGTAACCTGTAAGGCTTACGCATGATGATTTTTATTATTAGTTTCTGTGCCACCTCTGCAGGGTGAATAGTAGTTTTTGCACAGGCTCCCCAACCATTCCATAGATTGGCACAAGGCATTATTAGATTGGCACATAGTATGTCGTTTTTAATGTCTTGGGGTCTAAAATATTAATTTTATCTCTAAATAAGAAAGCCAGACGCCTGATTCTGGTAGATACTAAGTCTATGTGGTCAGCCCATTTGAGGTGATTATCCACAATTATGCCTAAATACTTCAACGATAAGGCTTTTTGCAATTAACAGCATTTTCATGAAATCTAAATCGTTATGTGGAATTTTGGAAAAATTCTGTTCATAAAGCATTCAACCTTACCTTTTTCAAAGTCGAGGTTTCGATGTCGCCAGGCAAAAGCCATGATGGAGCAACCACTACAGAAGAAAACCAAGGCCCTACTTGACATGAGCAAGAAGAACCTTAGAACCACTATCGGTCTCCTCACCGGACACACGACCCTTAGAGCTCATCTATTCAACCTTGGCTTGACTGAGAGCAAGGATTGCCGAATATGTGGCGAGGAACCTGAAGACAGCATACACATTGTTGGCCGCTGTCCAGGGCTCGCCGCCAAAAGACACAGTTTACTGGGACGAGCCTTTCTCGAACCCAGCGATCTGCCCAACTTGAAGGTCAGTGACCTACTTAGTCTGGTAAGAAGTACCGGGCTACTAGCTGACAATTGACCTAACCACACAGTGGGTAGTTACAAAAGACCTTACAGATCTAGGTGACATCAAGGGCTGGAAACAAGCCCCCCACTCCATCTACTACTACTACTACTACTACCTTTTTCAAGCCTGCCCAACGAAAAAAGAATGTAATGTATTCAGGGTTCATCTATGTATATTTTCCGTTCCTTTATTCCACTATAACTTCTAAACGCTCAACTCGATTTATAAGTATGTGGTATTGTTAGATCCGTTATGTCATCCCGAGTAACCTTAAGTGTCAAAATATCAAGTAAATAGTTGTCTAAATATCCAAATCTACGAATGTCAATAAAATAATATAAATATATCCTGTTTAATGTCAAATGAAAGGTCTGATTGAGTATATTCCATTGTAAGCTGTGACTCGCTGTGGGCGCAGTTTGTGTCCGCTCTTTTTATTACTTTTTTATGGAGATTTACGAGTCGACACCATATGGTATTCTTAGAACAAATCGGTAGCATAATAGCATCTGCGTCGCCGGGCCACCGTAAATGTGGCCGGGACGATGCTTCCAGAAGAAGACGAGTATTCATATTACGATTTGTGGTAGCCCTTAAGATTCCTGACCTCACTTGTTTCGATTTTAATTTTGTTCTAAGAGAAGCTACTGTCTGGTATACTGTGACGATAGTGTCTTTTGCTTGGCACTAGGCAGTGGCGTACATAACTAAAAATAATGGTCCCGGTGCAAACTTGAACAAATAACCCCTCCCCCTACTTACTTGCCTACATTCATTATTGCATATAGCATGTAATTACTGTATATTTAGCTAGATTTCATATGTATATTGAAGCTACATTTTAAATCGGCATATTTATTCGGGGACATTGCCTCGAAAATATTGCAGAACAAGTTCCCAAGAACTTCAACGGGACACGCGGGATCACATACTTAGAAACATTGTTGTGGAAGAATGTTCGAAATATTTGTTTCTTTATTAATAGGGCGTTTTACTGCTAATTTATAAAATGAGTTAAATTTTTTGGACCATTGAATATCAATGAATGAAAAAAAAAATAATGACACTTCTATTACATATTTTTGAGTAGAACTATACCCACTGCGAAACTGGTAAAACTAAAAAATACCCACATAATAGTACTACAAATGTAGCAAATTTTGCAGGTCTTTTATACATGTATTATAAAACATACGAACATATATATTTTTAAAATGATTTTAGTCTCGATTTGAGACATCCATTTTTCGGCTTCTAGCAGAGTTCGATGAAACGTGGATCATAGCATCGATATATAAGGCCTAGATATTCTCTGAGGTACACATGAGTTAGGTCATATCCGTTGCGCGTAAAAACATGTGACAGAGGAAGAGTATGCAAGAGAAATAGCACGGCAATATTCGTCGAGGGATCGCTTACACCAGGAACTACTGGCGGAACTACCACTGGCGCCTGGCGGCGATCCGTATTTGTATTGAAGTGGTCATTTTAGCGCACGAAAGGCCCAATTATGATCTAGGCCCTTATATACCTATCGATTGGATCATAGACATTTTGGGCCCCAAAGCTACCGTGGACCCCGGTGCGCCGCACCGGCTTAGTTCAGCCACTGTCTTAAGGATACATTTAGTTTCCAGACATGCAGACAGACAGGCCGAGAGGTCTCGCCAATATAATCCGTTTATACGCTTTAGTACCTAAAATTAAAATACCTAAAAACTTATATAACTTTTTAGCCACATCATTGGTGGTCCCAGCTCTTGCAGCGCGCACGCGCATTGCTTTCTCAAAATTCAAATGGCAGCACGACTCGTGGGCGGGGCCTGCGAAGCCTACCCCGAATTCCCGCGTTATCCTATATCCGTCCCTCTTCGCTACGGGAATCCAACCCCATTTCGCCTAAGGAGCGAAAGAGATGGATATAAGCGAGGAGTGCCTGCGAGACCACCCAGCCGACCGCCTTCAGTGCGGCTCTGAACAAAAAAAAAGTCGCCCCGAAGCGACTGAATATATCGACACTGAGGAATGCATTAGGAATACAATTGGACGGCTCTGAGCATGATAAATGCGCCCTTATTTAAGATAAACACGTTTGGGCATAGGCTGTTATTTTCTTATTGGATTATGCGCGGCGTTTCTTGTAAAATATACATTATACAGTGGGACATGGGCGTGGAGGATTTGTATGAATAATTGAACGTTAAAACGATAGATACAGCGATATAATAATTTTGAGATTCTACCTACTATTCTAGAGATTTTTGTGTTAACTCTAGGAGCACTATACGCTCTGCGGTAGCGTACGGAACTTGTTGATACATAAGACTGTGAAAGAGCGATGTAGGTTAAGAGCTGGTTAGTTGTCCAACTTTTCAAAAATCTCTATTTAATAATTCTTAGTAAGTACATATTTTTTAATAAAAATATGTACCTACTTACTAAGAATAATGCAACGTGCATATCAAAACATAGGTCTTTGATATTTTAGTAGCCTAATTGTGTAAACATAATAAGAAGAAGAATAAATTTATTTTCATAACTAATTTTCCTAAACATTATTCACAAATAGGATAGAAAACGAATTTACCGCGTGAAATTTGTAGCACCCGACGTTTCGGTGACGTTGCAGCCGCCGTTGTCTAGAGACGACGGTTACAAACTCTCTTCTACGTGGAACCCTCTTCTTAAAATGTTCCCGCCGCCGAACGCCGAACGTAAAGACATAAAACAGGATACAGTGAGTGTTGTGTGCAAGACGGATTTTCAAAATTCCCGCGCTCCGAGCCCGGCCCCCACCACCGTTATAACCTACGCAGTGGCGGCAGCGGTATGCGGCCTACCCGCAAAACATCTTCAGTCTACCCTAGACAACGGCGGCTGCAACGTCACCGAAACGTCGGGCGCTACAAATTTCACGCGGTAAATTCGTTTTCTATCCTATTTATAATGTCAAACAACCGCGATAGTCTTCGATTTTATAAAAGAAGGATTTCTTGTCAATGCATTTATTATTTATTTATTATCATTTATTAGTTTCAAATAGTATTCAAGGGCATTACAGATTAATCCAATTCGCCCTTAAATATTAAAGCTAGATTGTAAGTCTAAACATAAATGACTACATAACTACATTAATGCTAACAGTGAACAAGAAGAAAACATAAAAATATAAAACTAAATAAAAGACAGATTATGATAAACATGAGATAGCAGGGAGTTGCCTATTTAGCTGCCAAAGGGATATACAAAAGATATCTATTTCTGTGGGTAAGGAATTAAGAAGAGCTATAACCCTTCCCACTGGCCTGTCTACAAAAATATTTGTACGGTGGTACGGCACATTAAACAGTAGATGCGATCTCCTCGCTGTGTAATTTACCGGTAGGTACGTACAATTCAAACTTACTTACATAGTATCTCTGGCAAATAAATAGTTCCTTGAATTAATTTATATGCAAATATAATTAGGGAAATATATCGACGCGTTTCAAGACTGTTGTATCCTACCATTCCTAGCACAAAATCGGACGGAAATAAGTATGGATAAATATTGTATTTTCTGTAATAAATATATCTTAAAAATTTTCTTTGAATACGCTCTACCATCTGAATGTATTTGTTTTCACTTGTACGCCAGATGACCGAGTTATATTCAAGTATGCTACGGACTAAACAATTATATAGTAGAAACATTACATGAATATTATTAAACTGTTTGCATATGCGAATAACAAAACCGACCATTTTGCTAGCACGATTGCAAATATTTGTAATGTGTGCACGGAAGTTCAACTGCGTATCAAATGTAATTCCCAGGTCCCTCACCTCGGTTGACCTTTTTAAAATTGACCCGTTTATTGTGTATGGGGAAAAGCAAGGTGTTTTCTTCTTAGTGATGGTTAAAACAGAGCACTTATTAGTGTTGAATTCCATGTCATTGACAGAGCCCCAACTTGAAAGTGCATCTATATCTTGCAGTAATTTTTCCGCTTCTCGAGCATCTGTTATTTGATGAAAAAATTTCACGTCATCAGCAAATAGTGAGCAGTGACTATATTTTACAAATTTAGGTAAATCATTAATGAAAATGAGGAACAAAATCGTAGAGAGATTCCCACCTTGCGGCACCCCCGAATGAAATTTAAAAAGGGGTTAGTCGGAGGAACCAAAGCTGACTAACTGACTCCTGTTTTTGAAGTAGATTGCGAAGAACTTCACAAGATGTACAGAGAAACCGAAGTCAAAAAGCTTCTGTAAGAGGATGTCTCTGTTGACTCTGTCAAATGCATTGGCCATGTCCAAGTATAAAACATCTATTTGGAGGCCCCGGTCCAGGGCGGTAGTGGCATACTCTGTCAATGACAATAAATTCGTGCATGTTGATCTTTTCTTTCTGAATCCATGCTGGCTTTCCGACAGCCAGGTGTCTGCGAATGAGTAAATACGGTCGTGTAGAATAGACTCGAATAATTTTGCAAATGTACACATAATGCTGACGGGACGGTAGTTCTCGATTACGCTCTTAGGACCACTTTTATGAACGCATTCTTCAAACGAAATAAGCAATGATATACATTGGAACATCTCAGGGAAGTGAAAATTATATTTCAGTTCATGGACACGATTGCAATCAATTATTATAAGAAGCCTTGAAATTGCTTTGAGAATGTATTTGTTTTTGATGGTATCGAATCGCACTGGAGAGCGCTCATTTTCAAAAATGAAATTTAAAAAAAATAGGCTTCGAACGACGATGGGACAAAACCGTGTATCAAAGCTTTGAAAGTGATTTACTTCGGAAACTGGATTTCAGCAAAATCATCAACGATATTTCGCCGAAAAAAGATCGGAAGGTTCCGTTCGTTAACGCTAAAATATATTTTTTTTATAATTCTTGTTTTCGATTATATTTATAAATGCTAAAAAATATATAGGTCTCACAATAAATTATTTATTAAAAACTCGACTGAAAAAAATTGTTCAATTTATTTGGAAAATAATTTGGCCTCCACTCCTTTGTTGCCCCAAGGCCTTCAAACCTCTAAATGCGGCCCTGGCGGGGGTTAACAGATCCGCGCGTAGATATTTCGGCCAGCCTCCATATATATTACATAAATATATGATATACATAACAAGATTATTTAATAGGTAACAAGAGGGAGCCAATGGGCCCTTGCTGAGTTGGCCACGAAGACCCATTCTGTTCAGGGTTGGTCACACTCACGGGTCAACACCCATCCGGCGGCCTCCACGCCTGAAGTGCGAGCCCGGGCAGGACTCTGGCCTTAGGGCTAGTTTCCCCTAGGAATCAACCTTCTGGCGCTCCTGGACGGTCTGCGCACCGTGCGGCGTAAGCCAATCGACTGTGCACTCTGACTAACAATTAGAGTTGTCAACTACAACGGGCGAGCCCGTCACCTCAGGAAGTTTTAACGATTAGTCCTTCTATCTCCCTGGAGTGAGCGCAGAAGACTTGGACAGAACAGTCCACCGTCACGCTCCGCCACAAACCCGTAAGAGGCCAACGCCTTAACCGCGAGATAGCCAGGAGTGTTAACCAGCGGGCTTACGCTCACGCCTTTACTTCCAATTGCGACCAGATTACTCCAGTCTCTCGATTGTTTACGAGTTCGACGTCGCTTGCGCGGTCCTCTCCCTTAAGAAGCAGTGAAACGGTGTATACCGAATCTATTGGGGACCACGGCATCCTTTGCCCGGCTGTCGACCCAGGATCGGGTAGCCGATGGTCGTTTCAAGAGCAGTCGCCGTAAGGTCCGCAACCACCCCCGCTCTATAGAAAACAGTACTGCTTCCAGACTCTCCAGACGGTATACACCGTTTCACCGCTTCGTAAGGGAGAGGACCGCACAAGCGACCTCGAACTCGTAACCAATCGAGAGACTGGAGTAATCTGGTCGCAATTGGAAGTAAGGGCGTGAGTGTGAGCCCGCTGGGTAACCCACCTAGTTATCTCGCGGTTAAGGCGTTGGCCTCTTACGGGCATGTGGTGGAGCTTGATAGTAGACTGTTTTTGTCCAAGTCTTCTGCGTTCACCTCACGGGGGATAGAACGACGAATCGTTAAATCTTCATGAGGTGACGGGTTCGCTCGTTGTAGTTGACAACTCTATTTATATATTAGGTAACAAGAGATTTTCTTGAAAATATATATTCTACGTATTTATATTCAAAATCGACTAAAAATGTGCGGCGCCAATTTTGCGCGCGAAGGCTGGCTTCCGGAAAGTTATTACGGAAAAAAGAAAATGTGCGTTCTTGAGTTATAAAGTTTACAACTGATTTGGGGGCTAACGGGCCCATGATGAGTTGGCCACGATGACCCATGTGTACAGGGTCGGTCACACTCACGGGTCAACACCCATCCGACGGCCTCCTCGCATGGGGTGCGAGGCCTGGGTAGGACACTGGGTCAACCAGTCTCCCCTGGGAATCAAACCTCTGGCGCCCCTGGACGGTCTGCGCACCGTGCGGGGTTTGCTCCAATCGGTTGTGCTTTCCGACTAACAGTCGGGGGAATCTGGGAACTGTATTGTTTCCTATAGAGCGGGGGTGGTTGCGTACCTTATGGCGACTGCTCTGGAATTGACCATTGGCCATCCGATCCCGGGTAAGAGGCGGGCAAAGGACGCCTTGGTCCGCGAAGATTCGGTGCACTCCGTTTCACCGCTTCATAAGGGAGAGGACCGCGCAAGCGACCTCGAACTCGGAACCAATCGAGAGACCGGAGAAATCTGGTCACAATTGGAAGTGAGGGCGCGAGTTCTCGAGCCCGCCGGGTTTACTCCTGGCTTACTCGCGGTAAGGCGTTGGACTCTCACGGGTTGTGACGTAGCTGGACGTAGAATGTACTGTCCAAAGTCTCTACGTTCACTGCAGGGCGATAGAACGACTAATCGTTAAAACGTCCTGTGGTGACGGGCTCGCCCGTTGTAGTTGACACCGCAAGATGATTGACTTAAGGGGCCGTAACTATTAAACGAATTATCTGATTTGGAACATTCTGGTCTGACCGAGCCGACACATACCCGATCAGAGCCCAGCCTTGACCTTTGCAAATTAGGTATACGAGTGTACGAGTATCCCTGGTCACGGGTCCTAAAGGCTCGCATATGGCCGAGCCATATGGCCGCTATTCCACCGACGCAGCTATTCAAACGTTCGAGAAATTTGCCAACCTCCACCCACGCGTAACGCCAACCAAAGGCGTTCGTCGCGACGTATCCCTCTGCGCACTTCCCTAGTATCGCTATTCCCACATCGCCCTGCCGCTCGTGGCTAAAGTCAGTAAGATATTAAATGACACAAAGAACGACACCACTTGAAAATACATCTTATTTCAATGAAAAGGTCCCCATTCGTCACGTCGACGTAAGCCGGAGCGGCGCGAGCGCTTTCGCTGAATGGGGCCCGAGTAGATTTTTTGCGGGCCCTCAAACGGGGGCCGCGGCGGCGCTTCGCTGGAAGCGGGGCCCCGGGCGCCGGCGCCTCGCGAGCCCCCGGCCGGCCCTTTTGTCCCCCTTATCGCCATTGTGCCAACTTTAACAGCCGTAAAATCTCCACTTCCTTTTTATTCTCGTACACACCCAAACACTCGAGAGTCGAGTGGTTGGCGCTAAGCTTCACTAGGTGCACCATGCGGTTTCGTAATATTGATCCATTTTAATACTAATTATGGTCCAAAAGTAATTGTGGCATATTTTGTTTTATAGAGCGCATAGAGCAGCAATTCACAAACTTTTTGAGATACCTATAAATCGGATTAGATATAAGTCCCAAAAAAGGATAGTTTAAAAAAAATGGCAATGTATGTTTTCTTTTAAATTTTGAAATATAAATATAATTTTTAATTTAAATCATTTTAAATTGAACAAAGAATTCACCTGTTTTTTCAGATTTTTTCAGACTGACCGACTCAACGAACAACAAACGACGAGTAATACGATAGACACGTCATCTACTGTAACGGGCGGCCTACTAATAGACGTATAGGTAAAGTATTGTGAACACACTAATTTCTTTTTAGAGATGGAGACGGATATAAACATTTTAATCCCTCCCTCCCCTCCCCTCCCCCCCCCCCTTCCCCCTTCCGCCCCGAGACGATTAATACCATTTCCAGACTGTCTCTCCGGCAGGCACATATCCAGACCTCTGTTTCGGAAGACGACGACATTCATTGATACAACGTGCGCGGAGCCCACCAAACTTGAATTTGTCCGTACAATGAAACGAAAATGTGCCGGATTTTGGTGGGTTGAATCCTAACTACCCCCCCCCCACCCCACCCCCCCCACCCCCCCACCCCCCCGGATACGTACCTGACACTAGGTACATACGTCACGAATTCTCCCTGAATTTTTGCTCAAAAAATCGGGAGGAGGGCGACCCCTGTGTCTCCCCCCCCCCCGCCCCGATACGTCCTTGCTATCCGGTCTGTGTGGGTGTTTGTCTGTCTGTGTATATTCTTCCACGATAGCGCCCAAACGCTTCATTCGATTGAGTTAAAATTTGGCATGCAGGCATCATTTAGTCATGGCAAGATTGTGGTGGAAATCAGTCCACCAGGGGGCGCACTAGTCATATATCATCCTCGAAAAAGTAGACTTAAATACTTGAAATTTGATACACAGGTGCCTTTTTGAGCCGAAAGCACAATGTGAAATTTTGGTCATAATATCTCCGATACAAGCTGCACTATTAATAGTTAAATTCCGCAATACATTTTAATTAAATATAAGCGCCGAGCCGTCCGAGCTAGCCGATTGAACCGCGCTGTTTAAGGCCGATGTGTAACGAAACCCAATTAGGTTTGTTCGCCGGCCGAAAGAGGGCGCTCATCGGTATTATTTATGAAATTAATATTCAGATGAAATTAGTTCTTGGCTACTAAGAATAAGAATAAAAATAAGAATAATTTATTTTCTAAACCCGATCTGGGTAGAGAAATTACTTATCTAATGGTATTTCTACAAATAAAATTACAGTTCAAATTACTCATAAAATTATAAAAAAGTCTATAAGAAAACTATTAATTGAAAAAAAAACATAGAAATTCAAAAATTCAATAACAAAGACATAAAAACTAGAAAAATAAAAAACAACAGAAATAATGAGAAAACATAGAGAATCAGCAATTCAATAACAAAAATATACAAAACCTAGAAAAATAGAAAGCATCCAAAGAGTTCTACATAAACAACATTTAATAAGGATCAAACTAACATTTAAAAAATACGAAAAAAATTATCAAAATATAAAAATCAGAAATTTAAATTACAATATAAAATCAATTAAAAAATTATAATAAAAAAATATCTAAAAATATTCAAACTTAAATAATCAAATTAAGTAAAAATAATAATTATAATCAACGTAATGAAATAAGAGTCAGAAAAGTAATTTAACAATTAAGAAAAGAATATACAAATCACAAAAAGGACTATTATACAAAAATAGAATATATTGTCTTACAGATAATATAATATATATATATATATAATATATATATATATATATATATATATATATATATATATATATATATATATATATATATATATATATATATATATATATATATATATATATATATATATATATATATATATATATATATATATATATATATATATATATATATATATATATATATATATATATATATATATATATATATATATATATATATATATATATATATATATATATATATATATATATATATATATATTACAATTCTTTAAGGTTATATAAGGATTTCTCAATTAAATATTTTTTCGTCTCTTTCCTGAATTTGTCATAATTTTGAATATTTTTGCGTGACAACCTTTTTGGGTGTCTTAGGGTGACAACCTTTTTTTGTTATCTCCCAAATACGGTTGTTACATACTATACTTATGTTACTTTATTCGTTATCCCCCCCCCCCCCCCCCTCCCTCTCATTTCCCGATCGTAACAAACTTGTGAGCGTGCAGAGCATTATTGGTCGATATTGAATGTCACCCTACCCGAGCGGGGTGTTTATTTGGTGAGAGAAGTGGCGGGGCGAGGAATTCCCGGGCCCCATTGCTCGGGGGGTTTATTGTTCGCTAATGCGGGGTTGAGCGTTTTCACCTTTTACGGCGATGCAATTGCCTTGTTGATTGCAAACACGCGGCGCGCTGATCTCGAACGGCATGAATGAATGAGATGCCGGATTCGGGATTACATCCGCTGGACCGGAGCGGGCGATTCACGGAACCGGGCGAAAATTTCCTACTGGGCAGATAAGCCTCCGCACGGTTCTGCTAACACAACGGAGAATACCGGAAACGGCGTAAAAAGTAGGGTAGGTCTTAGGTATACGAATATTTCAAACAGTTAACTTTTGAAAACGCCTGCTTTTGGTAGTCTATTATATTATTCCACCTGTTAACCCTATCGATGACTGTATTTTTCTGGGATGGAATCTCTTGTTGCCTTGTATTTAGGTAATAAATACTTTTGTGCTATGGACAATAAATATGCTAACAATATATAGATAGGAAGACCAGACAAGAAAAAAAAACTTGTAGGTAAATAACGAAATATATCTTGTAATGTTTCCTGTCACCTTATGATAAATGATATAAAATTGATGTTAATAAAAATATAATTGCAATTTAGGAAAAATAGCTAAAGGAACTTTACCCAATCGGGGGCTTTTAGGAGTATATCAAAATTAGCTGACTTTTAAGACATGTCATAATACAAAATTCAAATCATGTCAAATTTAGTGAAAAATTAGGCGTACCCAAATAGTTTGAAATGAAACACGTATTTTGTTTAAAATACTTTATTAGGAAAAGTGGGAATAGGTAGGTACTCGTATGTTAAAATACACATCACTGGCTTAATATTAGATATTAGGATTTTGTTATTTATTTATCTATATATTTATTTATTTTACTTATCTATACACCTAAATATTTTCATTTTCTTTATTTTATATTAGTTCTTTATTTATATACACATTTATATATTATATTAACCTTATTTTTTTAAAGAATGAATGAGCGATCGGAATGAATGAATGAAAAAAAAGTGAAGTCACTATGTCTTAGGGGCTCTCTATACGATCAAGCATGCTTGTCAAGCATCGCGTCGCGGGCTGGGGAGGGATCGTAAACCGCAGGAAATATGCAAATATTTTTTTAATTATTTACCAAAAATGCCTAATTTTGTAGTTTACCAGGGAGTCACGTTAATTAGAGGCACTTAATTAATAAATAAGGACAAATGTAAAAAATCCACACAAATGTAATCTTACCTGCTTCGCTTATACTTTTGTTATTTTTTTTTGCCTAAATCAATTTTCTTGTATTGGATAATTTTATATATTATTTAAAAAAAAAAAAAAAATTATATATATTTGATGCGTATGTAAGTAAATATTTAATGGCAATTATCATCAAAACAACGGTTATTGAAATTGTTTCAATATTCTATTGATAATGGCCTTGAAAATCGAATTAATATCGGGCGTTTAAAGTGAAGCATTAACTATTATCATTTTTCATACATTTATAATATATTGAAGTCACAAATGCCATTTGTTTAATAAAAACATGTACGAAAAATACATCCCTTCGGGACTAATTTCATGAACTTGCGATGATTAGACCAAAAAAATAAGCAAATTTAGTTTAAAAACCAAAAATTAACAGCTTCCAATCGTCGCAAAACCATACAATTCGGTTACATAAAAGGTAATTTATCTTATATAGGTATTTTTTGTTGTGAACTATTATAATTCTAATATATTACAAACGTATGAGATAAGCATAAAAATGGGAGATATCTAACATATTTACAAATATAGTTTTCAATCGAATCAAATTTAAAAATCGATTTTAAAAAATATGATATCATAAAAGTTATAAAAGCTTTTCCAGGTACTAATAGGAATTCTTTTCTCAGTCCAATCCAAAACGGTGGAAAACATTTATTTTTGCTTTACATCTTGTGGAGAGGAAATCACGGAACCCCCAGGTTCTGCGGAATCCAGTTTGGGAACCACTGCTCTAAAGTATCAAGTTTTATTCAAAATAATCTTTTATATCTAATGATACGCATAGCGCAGAAAAATATCGATATATTGATCCAAAATTTTTATTAAGATTTTCAGCTTCCTATTTTTAAAATAACTAAAATATCACATCCCTGTGTATTTTTATAAAAACTTTTGAAAAATTATTAAAAAAAATATAAAGAAAACTGGTTTCATTCCTTCATATACATAATATATTAGAGGAAGTAAATAAATCCTCTAATAAAGTTGGGAAATCTGACAAAATTCATATTTTTTTCAGTAATATCGGCATTTTTTCAGCAAAAAATAAGAACTCTTCAAAAACCATGCAGTGTTTTTTTGTCGTATGGTTCAATTATATTTTTTTTGTGAGAAAGAAGGACAACATTTATAATTTACCATGACGTTATTAGGTCTTAACCTAATAATGAAATTAAATCAATTTCTTTCATACTTATTCTTATTTATATTATGATTATCACTTTAAATAAAATGATATTAGATTTAAATAATAATAGGCCTGTAAATATGTAACTGCTCTTTTTCACGAAGTCCTATTCGAACTTAAATAACTTCGGTTGAGTTGGAATTTTAAATTAAATAAATGATAATTCAACGCCACGTTATTCGTTTTTCAAAATGAGTTTTTCAGTTTATTGCTCGGATATTTTCGTGTGTGCATTCGTGGAAAGTTGAAAATTCGCCTTGTTTCGAATATGAGCTGCTTGCGGTCTGGCACAACAGTTTACTGTCAAGAACTGCGAACAGTGATGGGGGAGTCTGATCAATTAGTCTTCCCCAATGGTTCTGCACGACGACGCACGACCGCGTATTTCTATAGCCAACAGAAGCAAAATAGCGAACGACTGGAGACTCTACGTCACCCACCATACTCCTGCATCCGTGGTCCAATAGACTTCTACATTTGTTGAAATTTGAATATGTTTTACAAGGGAATAAAAACAACCCTAAAAAGACAATGAAAAACGCCTTCAAAGCATTCATTGGTTTCAGTCTAAAGCAGTTTCACGGCCGATGCAGTAACCAATTTACGTATATTAAAATGACAAAATTGCGTCAATACATAATTAATTAATTTAAAATTTCTGTTAATAAAATTCATAGGTAAACTACCTAATATAATGTTCACTAAGACCATGTGTTTAAATGTCCCTAGTACATGTGCTTATATTGTATCCATACAAAATAAACCTCTTAGCCAATACAGCAATAATTTGTAAATTGCCAGCAAATAAAAATGCTTTAAAGAAATGAAATATTTTCCCCAAAAACAAATTATCATATCTGGGGGCCGGAGGGGGGGGGGGTACACTATTTCTTTGAGCTTACTAAAAAACATCTGGATGGTTTCGCAATAACTTCCATATTTTTTGTCAACGCAGTTATTTTTTTCGTAAATTACCCATTTTTGAACAATCCAATCGAATACTATCGCGGTTGTTTGACATTATAAATAAGATAAAAATGATTTACCGCGTGAAGTTTGTAACACCCGCCGTTTCGGCAATGATGCAACCCTCATTCTACTCTGGACAACAGCAACATCTCCGAAACGTCGCGTCGGGTGCTACAAACTTCACGCGGTAAATTCGTTTTTATCTTACTCATAAATTTATCCCTAATATGAACAAAATCTGAAGCTTCTATAAAGTCAGTGTCCGCCATAATATAAAAATCAGAAGCGGAAATAAGTTTTAGTCAGAGTTTTGTCAAATGATCAAGTTTTGACAAGTTTTGTCAAATGATCTACAAGCCCGCGTAGACTTCCACAAAAAAAAGTTCCTTACTGGAATCAGCCAGAATGGCACTGGTCTGGGGGTATGGCAGTACAACCATGAGCGATGTGGACTTGAAGAAGTCTCTCTTGCGGGGAGATTACGACAGCAAAAGTATGGCTCATGCTATTGGCCTTCAATGCCAGAATGATTGGACAGCAATTGGAGACTTTTGCATTCCTCCTCCAATGCACTGGAAAGTAATGTTGTATGACTGGACGCCAGAGATGCTGAAATTTTATTTAAATGCCTTTCAGCATACACTTCCAGACCCCAGTATCCTCGCTCGTTGGAGCTATGCCGAGGATAGTTCATGTCCCCTTTGTAGCAACACCCCTTGCACAGCTAGACATATTCTAGCTGGCTGCAAGGTGGCCTTGGATAAAGGACGGTACACTTATCTCCACGACAAAGTCCTTGCTGTTATTCGTGAGGTACTTAGCCTCTCAGTGGCTCGTGCCAACAAGGGTTCTATAGTATCCTCCAAACTCCCAATACAGTTTGTGCGGGTTGGCTCTAAAGGCAACAAACATCTCACTGCAAAACCTTTCATAATAATCGAGAAAGCTTCAGATTGGATTATGGAGGTCGATTCGGTCTCAAAGCAGTATAAATTCCTTGAAAGTCTCGGATGCACAGCCCTGCGTCCAGATATAACTCTTTACTCTCTATCTCGGAAGATGGTCCTTATCGTAGAATTAACTGTTCCATGGAAATCAAATATCCCAAAAGACCACGAGTACAAATTAAATAAATACCATGACCTTGCAAATGCCATCATCCGGAACGGCTTCACTGATCACCTTCACGCGGGGGAAGTAGGCGCTCGTGGCCTGCCAGCTAAATCTTTGTTTCACCTTTTTAAAGATCTTGGTCTCTTCAGGAAAATAATGAACTCCTTTCTAGAAAAATTATCTAAAACCGCGATTTCTGCATCTCAAATTCTATGGTTTCGAAGGGGGAGTGAATAGGTGGTAAGGTCAACGGTCATATGTGGCAAGACAGCTGTCCTAAACCTACCACAGCCGGTCGTTAGTCCAGAATCCACCGTTCACCTCCCAGAAGTGTAATAATTATATATGATGGGCCCGATTTTTGGTCGGTGAATTCCATGGCAGCTCCGTTTGTATTTTGTTTTTATTTACTTAAGTTCCTCTTTGAAAAATTAAAACTATTTTATGGGACAACGTATATATTTTTACAACATAGTTTCTCAGGAAGTTTCAGCATCACTTTGCTGCATAATTCTATAGAAACTAAAGGATATGTTTGTTACCTTACCTATGTGTATGTTCTGTTTCTTACTCTATTCTTTCTGTTGTTTTATGTGTTTAAAACGAACCTGAGAAAATGGATTGTATCTGACAAAAATAGTACCCAATAAGTTATAATTTTCTTTCACGGTTGTTTCCAGTGGAGCGCATTGAGTTCATGGTTTGTTTTATTGTTTGTTTGTGCAATATAGGTAGATTTAACTATTAGTGTCTCTTGACGTTCATTAAATGGATAAAAACTTTTTAATTCAATTAAAATTGCTATATTTTTTAATGCATCGCACGCAGTCAATTTTTATCAAAAAATATCCATTTTTGGGCAATTATGGTGCCCTGCTCTTCGGTACCTAGTTACGTCAATGCTAGTATGTAGTCTATATTTGCTCTATGAGAGTAATTGAAGATAAAGATAAAAAGTAATTATTTACAATACAACCATTACGATTGTGTAGGAATGACATTAAATTAATCTTAACTAGTTATTCAATTAAGCCAAGAAATGATATACAGTAAGCTACTTTCAACTTTCCCTTTTTACAAAACCAAACACTATATCCTATCAATTAACAATAAAACAATTGATAATAAAAAAAATGTACAACAAATTAAATGGGTAGGTACGATGCTATGTATTTCTACAGTATTTTAAAAGGTCGTAATACGCATACATGTTAATTTTAAGCAGATAAAATCGAATGGATCTATTGAAAATCCCGATGTTTTCAATCGATTTTAATCTATCAGACAATTTATTTAAAAGTTTGAGACTTTTCGCCTGAAACTTGGCAGTACGTGCTACGATCGGTTGGAAGTAATGGGTTTTATTCCTAATGTCATGCCGATGTACTTCCTCGTGGGATATTGCCGAGCTCTTATTGCAATAGAATTCGCAAAGAGCTTCTTGAGCAATTATTACATGCATGGAATCACTACATGCATGGCGCTTCAAAGATAATTCAATTCGAACACTCGCTTAAATGTAGAACATTAGATTTCTAATATTGTGTCCACTGTTTCAAATATATTGTCCCCTTGTCTCTAGCATCCTTAATCTACCTACCTCCTGAAGATCTTAACGCATATAGCACGCTTTTGTATCGAAATTACTATGTAAAATTATGGCAATAGAATTTATATTGTCGAAATAGAATGGATATAAACTTAAATACAGTCTGGCTGGAAAGAGTAGACCCTACGTTTTGGGAAAAAATATTTATATTGCAACTGAAAAAAAAAGAAAAAACGTTAGTCGCGCTAGTATAAGTACTAGCAACTTAAAGCTGACCTAGAAAGTAGCAGGGTAAGAATTCGTAATTGCGATATCAGTAAATAGTATTTAATTTCTTCGTGTCCATCTTTCTCATTTCTTTCGGTTAAAAAAATATTTCTGCGATGTGTTATCTTATAAATATTGTTTTATTCAGTCATTCGTTTTTAGAAGCATCGCCCTTTAGGTATGCACCTACACATAAAAAACGAACTTGCTTTAAAAAATATGACGTTTCCTCCTGGCTATCTGAGCTCAATTTTATTGAGTGGAGGAAGAGTGTAAAACGCGAGAGTGCCGACAGATCCTGAGTGGATTCTGGTAATGCCAGCCATTAAAAATGAAGGAGGAATTAAGATCTTCGCGGCTGTGGCTTTGAAAGCCTCGCTGCACCGCCCTTTGCCTTTCGGTATAACCTCCTTGATTGTCTTCATTAACGCACCCGGACTGGCAACAAAACGCACACTATGCCGACGTGTGTCGATTCAAACAAAAATACTGCCCGAGAAATCATGATTTTCATATTGATTCGGCTGATTTTCGCTGAATAATTATGGAGCCTACATACGTGGTGTATGTTTTAATCATAAAATGGAGGAGTCATCCCCTCAAAATAACTACAAATTTCAGTCTTTACACCCTGATCAGTTTTTTTTAAAAAATGTAGATGACTTTCAACTTATTTTACGAAACGATACGAAACTTTCAACATTTAAACGAAAACCTCCTTTCTAATTTTTTAAATAATTCAAGAAAATACTTAAGACTTATTTAAACACTTGCGTCACTCCTAACGAGGTACTAGGCACGTATCCTGGCTTCATTTTCGTGGGGGGCATTGATTTAAACCATGCTTGCGGCACCGACCTAACTTGAATTTGCCCGTACAATGAAACAAAAATACGCCGGATTTCCGGTGGATACACTTCAAATGCCCCCCCTCTCCTCCCCCTCTCACATACATGCGTGACACTAAGTACATAAGTCATGGATTCTTCCTGATTAACAATTTTTTCTCGACTTTATTTTTTACTCAAAAATTTTGGAGGCGGGACGCGTCCACTTTGCTCCCACCCCTGGGAGCGCCTGTAACAAAGAAGACATGAATTTAATATGACAGCAATTAAAATGTAATTTTATGAAAAAAATATTTTCTATTCTATATTATACTAATAATGTTACCTATAGTAAAATAAAAAAATCGGTTGTGTCACCCCAAGACTTTCCTGACTAGTATCCGGGGAGGTGCGAAAAAACAGCGACATTTTTTACTCTAGTACCCCAAATTTGTATGGCAGGTACCCCAAACGTTGGTCGTAAGTACCCCAAAAACTAATAGGTTCTTCCGATGGTTAACAGAAGCTTCTATGCCAAATTTTAACTTAGACAGATTAAGCGTCTGGGCGCTATCGCGGAAACAATTTTTTCGCCGGGAACCCCAAATTTGTTTGGGAGGTACCACAACCGTAGGGCGTAGGGACTCCAAAAACTAATGGGTTCCTCCGACGGTTAACAGAAGCTTATATACCAAATTTCAGCTCAATCCGATTAAGCGTCTGGGCGCTATCGTGGAAGAATACATACATACAGACATACAGACATACAGACATACAGACATACATACAGACAGAGATCGGTCTGGAAATAGTCTCAATCGTCTCAGGGAGTCTCAATATATATATTCCCATCTTCATCTCAAATTTTTTTTTTAGCGCGATCACAATACTTTCCTTTCCGATAGGTCGTCAGGAAAGTAAAATAATAAAGAAAAACAAACAAAATAATTAAAAAACTAAATTAAATAATTAAAGAACTCAAAAATAATTATAAAATTGATCCAAGTACAAAATATTACGTAATAAAAATAAAATTTTTAATTCACTCTTCTATACATATACATATGTAATTTATATCGTCAGAGATATGTGTGTGCAAAATATAAATGTATAGATGGGTTGCTTTTTTTTTAAATGTCATGAGGATAGATTCAGTTTCTGTTCTTCCTTTACTAATCAACTACCGTATGTGGCATTTTTAAGAACCACCTGTATCAGTCCTGAAAAATCTAAGTGTTTTCCTGAAATATTTGTTTTAATAAATCTCGGATCAAAGGTGTTAGCCAAACGATGTGGATCTCCTGGGTACTGTATACTTTGGTACCTGCGCCGATTGTGTTCTTATCATTGAACATTGTCTCTGCTTGCTCGCCAATTAAAATTTAAAGCAGTTTTGTATACTGAAATATTTTATAAAAGTCCAAAAGATTTGTCCTCTTGTTTTTTGCTGAAGTTAGCCACTCATTGATATTAAGGTATATTGAATATTTCAATATGTGTATGTAATTAATTTTCTTGTATTCAACTTTATATTTATTCTATTTCGAAAATATATATTTTTTAAATATAACTTTTCAATGTAATTTCGTCAACGAAAGCCTGCTACGTGGCTTAATATGATCAGGACTTAATATAGACCATGGATAATAGAAAGACGGGAACAATTTGGTTTGAAACAATACGCACAATATTATTAATCTACTGGAATCGTAATCTTATTCTTGGGCGCCATGCATGAGATAATCCAATGACTTCAATTACTCTCATAAAGCAAGTATACATTACATAACAGTAATGACGTCACTAGGTACCGAAGAATCGGGGCCCTCATCAAAACTGTCCGAAAATGGATAATTAAAAAATAAATTGACTGCCACGCTATAAAAAAATCGGCAGACTTTCCCAGCAAGACTTCCCAGAATCACAGTAACTGTCATAGGAATGTTGGAAGTTGCGTTATATTAGTAAATAACATTGGGATTTATAACCATAAAAAAACGTTTCATTTTACAACTACAATCTTCTCAACTCTTGCCATAACCAAATGATGCCTGCATGCATGCCAAATTGCAGCTCAATCGGATGAAGCGTTTGGCCGCTATTGTGGAAGAATACACACACAGAGACACACACAGACACATAGACAGACTTCTGGAAATGGTTTTAATCTTCTGGGGGGTCTCAACATGTATAAATAATAACAATATTAATAATAACCTCTTTATTTGCACTTAATTATTATACGAAAAGGCGAGCTTAATGCCATATGGCAATGTCTTACAACTAACCAAAACACAGTGGTACATACGCGCATTGTGAAAATAAAGATTATTACATAGCATACAGACCGCCTGGATACAAGTGGAAGAATTTAAAACTAATAATGCCCGAGGAGAGGAAATTGGGATAGGAAGAGGAGAGAAAGGGAAGAACTGGTTACTTCTTAGAAAGGTAGTAATCCTTAAGGTGAGTCTTAACCGATGGTAAAGAAGGCGAGTTTCGTATGTTTGCTGGGAGATCGTTCCAGAGTCTTGCACTATGGACACAGAAAGAATAGGAATAGAAATCACTATTATGACTCGGAATTTTTAGTAAACTTTCCAGAAGCTGACCGAAATACGAGACCGTGGGAACTTAGTGGTTCAAAAAGCTCGTTGAGATAGGATGGTGTTAATTGGGAGAGTACACGATGTAGAGGAGCAAATATATGAACATTTCTTCTTTGGCGTACTGGCAACCACTTTAACTGTGCCCTATATTCAGACAAGTGATCATACTTACTTAGACCGAAGATGAATCGTATGCATACATTTTGAAAACGTCAAGTTTGTTGAGCAGTTCCTCTGATAAATCGAGATAAGTCACATCTGCATAGTCAAGGAAAGGTAAGAGGAGAGACTGTGCAAGAGATTTCTTTGTGTCCATTGGAAGAAATCTTCTGAGCGTTTGCAGAGGGTAAAAACTAGCAAATATTTTATGACTTACCTCGTCCACGTGTGGTTGCCTGGAGAAATGTTTATCGATAAATAGACCAAGATCTTTAACTTTTTGCGACAATGGGATGGTGATAACGTTCAGTTTTAAAATCCGTCTTTAGCTCGAAAAAATGCGCGTTCACAATACTTTATCCCCTCGTCAGTTGGTAGGCCGGTAAAGTAAAAAAAAAAGTAACCACCTTGATGGCAATCATTGTCATGTTACATTAATAAACCGAATGAATCATAAAATGGCGCCAAAGGTGACACCGCCGGTATTGTCCGACCTCGTCAAGGGTGTTCCATGGGAGACAACGAATAGATGTTCTCGGGAAAGCGCCATCGCTCGTCCGCATCGAAGGCTTCTTGTGCGTCCGCTCCTGCTGATTTATTGAAATGGCGCCAATTAGCACAAAGGCGGCGGATGTCCCGAGATGAGAGAAGACAAAAATTGGGCGGCAAACTTTCATCCCGTTCGTGGAAAGCTCATCATAACCTATGCAGCCGCATCGCAACCGCCCGTCCGCCCGCCCGTGCGGTCGCGTTCGCGGCGGTGGGTCCGCTAGTCGGAGAGCTGACTGCGAATAAGCTCCACTCATTTTGCGAGGAATTCGGAAATTCTTACCCGCGTGCGAAGTCGTTATAATAAATAAATGAATACAAAAAATACAAAACACACTCGTGTACTCGTAGGATATACGTAGTCCAAAAAAAGCTTAGGTATTGAAAACTTAAAAAAAAATACGCGTGTCAGCTCCGACGCACGACTGCAGTTTACTTTTTAACTGCGATTGACATTGAATATACAATATGCAAAGGGGGTAAATAAAACATTGTTTTAATTGTATATCATTTGTATATGGCTACAACATACCTATTATAACATTATAATTTCATGCTTTATTATTAGATTCAAATCTAACATACTGTCGCCATCTATCGACCGGCCCTCAAAAGACGTCGGTAAAACAGCCACGTGTCCCACATCATATCTAGCATTTTTATTTGTACTTCACTTCTACATTCGTCGTATAGATTCCGATATCAGCGGGTTAAAAACACAGCTCTCTATCTCTTACTCGCGTGCGCGCGAAAGAGACGCGCGCAGTTCTCGCCACGCGATTTTCGATCCAAGACTCCGGGATAAGCGAGTTAAAAAACACAGATCTCTATCTTTTTCTCGCGTGCGAGACAAGCGCAGTCCTCGCTGCGTAATTTTCAATCCACGTCGCGCAGTCTTTGTTTCAACATTTTAAAAAAATGGGCGTGTCAGCTCCGACGCGTGTCAGCTCCGACGAGTGTCAGCTCCGACTCCGACGCGTGTCAGCTCCGACGAGTGTCAGCTCCGACTCCGACGCGAGACTGGAGTGTGATTCTCTCAGACTGCAATCTGTTGATTTGATACCGGTCTCATTTCATCATTCGACAAATATATGGTCAGTATGGGTTGGTTGGGAAGCTGGCTTTATCGCAGTAATGATCTTCGACTCCTGGTGGGTACTGTTGAACTGTTTTCAATTTTCGAACTTTACTGACATTAAAGTAACGCCTTTTTGTGGAGTCCACTGTTTTGAGTTGTTTTTTTTTTACCATTTTGACCACGGAATAGTTAGACTCGTTAGTTAGCTCGCGTTCTCTCTTTTCTACACCGCGCTCGCCTCCATTCTATGCGCATGATGCTTCAAGGCCCACCTCAACCTGCCACCGGCCCTTCCGATAGCCAAAATTCGTCGGGTGTGCTCGTAAACCAGTTCGGGTCTGGTTTCACTTATAGGGTTCCGTTCAGTGGCGTAACTAAAAAAATGGGATTCAGTGCAAAATTGAACAAAAGGCCACTCCCCCTACTTATTTATTAACATTCATTGTAGCAATAGGATGCAATCACTGTATACCTACCTAGCTACATTACATTACATTTGGACCAGCGAGACAGCGACCACGTTGCTGGAGCAGCGAGACAAAGGTGCAAAACTGGTAAGACTAAAAAATACCCATATAATATTACTACAAATGTACCATTTCTTGGCATATCTTCACGTTATCTACATATAACTACTTAATGTATTATAAAAATATGAAAACATTCTAGAATTGTTTTCCTTTTGATTTGCACTCTTCAAAATCATCGATCGTTTTTGAGAAATCTTCGGCTTCCTTAGCTTCCTAGCAGAGATGGATAGAAGGTCAATCGTAGGCAGAAGTTCCATTTTGGCCCCCGAACTACCGTGGGTCCCGGAGCACCGCACCGGGTGCACCGGCTCAGTTACGCCACTGGTTCCGTTTGTACGCTTTTGTACGAAACCCTAAACATGTCTCGGATTCTGCGATCCTGGACCCAGCAACGAGCTCTCGGACTGTCCGCGGACTGCGGTCTCTACACAAAAACAAAGAGACCACCGCATGAAATCATGGCTATTTCTCTTTTTCATCCTGCCGCGCGGAACAGCCCGTCGGAATTTATCAATTTCAATATTTGCACACATTGCCAAATTTGGTGGTTGCGGGTGGCGGTTTTTGTTTATCCTACTAGGAAAACGGAAACTAATCAGGGTAATATATACAATGATCTTCTTCCTATTTTGGCGATCGGTTTTTCAAATATATAATTAATTACCCAGATAGGTACCTACTTTTGATGCCAGTTTTTTAAGACGAATTATCAAAGGAACAAGTTTACCGCCAATGTTGAGCCGAATATTGGATAGATTTATTTAATTACTTAAATGTCATTAAAAATATACAGTTGATTTACAATTCGTATCTATATTTATAAGTAATCAAAACCCACATCAATAATACATACTAAGGGGGTGATTCCTAAAAATATTTCGCTTGCCAATTTTGTCTATGGTCCATTTAATTTACATGCGCCATTGACAAATTTAGTATGATAAATTTTTATAGGATAGGCCCCCAGGCATTGACACTATTGACAAAAAAAGCCGCCCTACCAAACCATGCTTGAGATAGGGCGGACATTACAGTGCTGGATTTGTCAATAGGCCATATAGGCCGTGCCCTAGGGGCGGCAGACTTCAGGGGGCGCTCGCTTTAGAAAAATAATTTGATTTTGTTATTACAGTTCATTTTGTTATTACGGATTTATACATAATAATAATGTTCCAATCGTAATTTTGTTGAATTACAAGGAATTTTGTTGAAACACCATTACTCGATAATACGTATTAAAAATGTCCTTACGGTTATTACGAAAATAACAGGATACTGTAGCTTCAACATGATTCATGTTCCGACTTACTACTTTACGTATGAATTGACATGCTGTCATGTTAGAAACAAGAACTCGAGGTTGCGACGTAAGGAAATAACTTACGTTTTGTTGGGCCATCGCTTCGAAAAGATATTGCAATATCAAAATGTTGAAACACCATTCTAGGATGTTGCTATCTACGTAAGTACGGATACATCTACAAAATAAAACCGATTCATATAGACATTAGTATGTAAGTACCTACAATAAAATATGTATATTACTTCATTACGGCAGTGTACATTCCTATTCTGTGTGTATACTTTACAATACAGCGTAGGGCATCATCATTACTGGAATGGTTCCACAACATGCCCGTGACATGGTAAATAGCGTCATGCCTACACCGGCACGCGTCATGTTATATCAAACGTATGAACAAGAGTCCATGTTATATACGTAATCAGTGTTGAAACATGCGTATATCCATGTATTACAGCTTTATATTTTTCTCAGTGTAGTAGAAACCGTCATGTTCGTGCGCGATCATGAACGTATTACTCAAGCAATTTATATTATGGATAATTTCCTATCTGATAAATGTAAAATTTCTGGTCTAACCACCCATTCTAACCCACGATCCGGCGCGACGGATCGTGGGTTAGAATGGGTGGCCTTTCAACACCAAGAGCCACAGAAAAATCTCATTCTCTCGTGCAAAATCAACTCAATGATTTAAAGGACGATTTGGTCCAGGAAAGTGTATCTTTTATCAGTCGCGTTTCGTCTTACAAGACTGCAGAGACAACTGAATCAACATTATTACTAAATCTCTCAACAATTTTAAGAAATAGGCCTCTGTGCAATGTTTTTACAAACTTAGGTATAGCTCTCCTTATCGTGCCTTGACTCCCGCCACAAATTGTTCTGGAGAAAGGAGCTCGTATAGATGATTTCGACAATAAAAAATGTCGTAAATAAAGTCTAATTTCCATTACACTTTTATTTTATGACTAATTCATCCATTCATTAGCTTTTCAATTACCTACCCACTTAAATATGTAAAATTGATCGTTGCTTAAAAATCCTAGGTAAATAAAAAACAACTAATTAAGATAGGTAGGAGAGAGAGGCGGCACATAGTCAAGTTGCCTATACGTAAGAAAAATATAAATCCGACACTGTGACATACCTAATACAACTGCTATTATTAAGTAACTCTCATTTAATATAGTGTTTGCATTTATAGTAATTTATAGTGTGCGGGTTGGCAGAAAGAGTTTGAATAAACTACACAGAAACGTCGAGGACAATAATCCGCAAAAGGGAATACTTGCATCACATACAAGGCAAGATAGCTAGGAGAAGAGGTCCGGTGCGAAGAAGAACATCCTAGCTGCGGAATCTTCGAGAAGGCTTCCAGAAATCAACCATATTACTGTTAGTCAGTGACCGCCATAATATAAATAGGTATACCAGAAACACAAATAAGCTTTCAGGTGCATACTTCCGTTTAAAAAAAAATACAGAACTTCTTTTATGAAACAATGTATACATTTCTACAACAGAATTCCTCGGAACAGTTTAGGCTTACCAGTATAACAATTCAAGCATCGTATTAAAGATCAACTTTGTAAAAAGACATAGGTAACATAAGTTGAATAATAAATACGTCTGGTGATTTGAATGATAAATATATCTGGTGAATTGAATGATAAATATGTCTGGTGTTAGAATACAATGTATTTTTGGGATTCACTTCGTTTGGCATGTATAATTCTACTAAAATTACAGGATTTTTTTGCTATTTTTCTGTACTAGTCAATTATTATTTCTGTTTCATATGTTCAATAGACTAGAAAATATGGTATATATCTTGACAATAATAGCGCCTACCAAAAAAAAAAACAGAAATTAGGTTTTATTTCATGGGTTTTCCAGTGAAAGGAATGAAAGGAGTTCAGCGATGAAACAATATTTAAAAAAATAATATACTATTATTGTCTCTTGACGTTCACCATATCATTGATTATTCAGGGAATTAGATAACTCAATACCAGAGTACGTTTTGGCAACTCTTCTGGGCCGGCGAGATGCAGGTGACGCTGATACCATTTTCCGGCGAACCCAATAGCAATTTATTTGACAATCTATAATATCATTGATAATAAATTATAATATCATTGATTTTTTTTTATAAACGACTGATTTATTATAAAAACCTATTATTTAACTAATGATAACAATAATAACATTAAATTATTAGTGCCATCACATAAATAATACGGAGAGACTAGAATGCCATCTATTAGTCTATTTAAACTAAAGCTCCTAATTATTATATATTAAAACCTGTATACCAAATTAAAATTCACATCTTTATGTTAAATAATATTAAAATAATAGGGGGTATGATCTAAAAATTCGTTTGTTATCATAATATTATTTTATTTTGAGATATGGTACCTTATATTCGTGTCTAGAACGCCATCTATTGGGCTACTGAACATATGAGAAGATTAATCAACGTTTGTAACTATGAGTGCCATCTACAGGTTGCGTTTCATAGCAAAATCCTCGCTGCCAAAACGTAGTGTGCAATTGAGGAATCTAATATCCTATATAATCAATGATCGCATGTACGGAACATATTTAAGTTGTATAATACCTTTGTAATTCGATTTTAAGATTTATATCTATTCTCGAACCAGATATTATAATAGATAGGTACCTCCAATTTAGATGATACACATCCATTAGAACCCTCCTATATCTTGTCCAAAATTTCTTTTATCGTCGTTTATACCTGTCAGTGTTAAAAACGATGCCCTAATATAATATCCTTCCATAAAGTAAAGTGCAAATCCTTACACAATCCTAAACCTTTTGTTTCCACCGCGCCGCGCTCTTATGACCATTTTGAAAAAGACCATTGATAGCTAATCTTTTTGTAGTAAATAAGCGCTTAGGGTCTTTACAGTCGCACATCCGGGACAGATCATTCATAGGCTGTGAAGGTTTTTCGGTAGGGTGACCAATTGACACTCACGACTGGGATACTAATGATGATGATGAGTGAGAGGCAGCCTGGGATCCAAAGAATGGGTAATTTCGTACCCACTTGCCAAGTTTGCTGTACCTCTTTGCCACAAATACCAAACGAAAGCTTATTGCAAGTGTTATATTTTATTTTTAGCAGCTAAGCTGGAATACGTGGCTGAAAAAAAGAAATTTCCAAATATGTTATTCAACAATTACAGATTTTTAGTAAAAACCTTATTTACTTCGTTTTCTTTGCCTTTTTGATTATATTATTTACTAGCTGACCCGGCGAACTTCGTACCACCTAACAGTCAATGAATGTCGTGTTACAGATTAGCTGAACTTAATTTATGATTTTATGAAAGTAATAAAATGAATACAAAATAAATATTAAGTTCACTACTTTATTAAGATAATAACACAAAAAGAAACATAAAAGTACAAAAATTAAGTATATCAATCGCGTGTCAGAAAGACATGATCGAATTAAACTATTTACATATTGTGCAGCATGGGATGCACTCGGTTTCTCTTCATTGAAGCACCTTGTGATATACGACATTTTGTGTTTTTTATCAGGCGCAAGAACAAATAAAGCGGATGATTTGTCGACACGTGAACATGCCACGTACAACTGACCATGAAAAAACACGGATTTACATTTTGTATGGGAAAATGTTTTTCTTTTATTTAAATTTTTCGCCAACTTTCCAATTTTTGTTTTTAGTCCCCTGGTCTTTAGTTTAGGCCCCTGCCCCCTGCTTACTTATTTACATTCATTATTGTATATAGGATATAATTATTGTATACGTTTGAAAGACTTGTTTCTATACGGCGCTTTATTGTTAATTGAACTACTGAATTATGCTGTGCAAAATCATCGATCTTTTTCGGACATCCATTTTTTTCGGATGTCTTAAAACAAAGCTTCTTATCAGAGTTGGATGCAACGTCGATCGTAGACTGAAGTTCCATTTGGGCCCCCAAACCATCGTGGGCCCCGGTGCGCCCCACCGGCTGCACCGGATTAGTTACGCCACTGTAGGCGTAAATAAGCCGGTGCGCATCAATATAAACTATTAATAGTAAAATAGCTACATAGCACAGAGTGTGTAGTTTTACCTTATCCTGAACTAAAGCGGTAAATAAGTTTATGGATAAAAAAGAAAGTCAGTAAGTGAGATATATAATGAGTATGCGGGTGTCAGGTAATAAGATTTTGCGCCTAGGCCGTCATAATTTTTTGTTTTACGTTGGGGTTATCTAAACAAATTCAGTGTGTTGGTAGCAGGTAAAATTTTGCGCCTGGGTCGTTGTGATTCATTTGTTTTACTAAGGGGTGTTCTGTGTATTTTCTAGATATGTTTACGCGATTTCGATTTTACTTTCTAGCTATGATAATAGACTTGATTGGATTTTAGCTGAACCGTTGATTCAAAAAACGACTTAAACCCTATTTACATTTAACAAGATTTCATAACAAGTTTGTTTAACAAAATCTTTCAGATATGTATAAAACTTCGGATGTGTATAATTCCAATACGCATGGATCAATGAGTTGAACTCCTTTCTTGAAATGGAGGCAACATTAAATTGAAAATTGATATTTTATGGAGGAAACACATAAACTTTCATTCTTGTTGCTAACCTTTAAGTACCTACTGCCGTGGGTGTCTCACAGACGGCGGATGAACAAATTTGAGTTTTACTTCGTCACTTTTGAAGTTACGCCCCACCCAGCTGTCTTCGCTAGCTTCGAGATTTCACACGTTGATTTGTCAGTCGAGAGCTCGCACGCGGCGCGTCAACACGTTTAGTTGTGTGACTTGAAAGTGTAAGGTAAATATTAATGTTCGTGATGTGTTAATTATTAAAGGTCAGTATTAATGCTTTAAAGGTCCGTATTAATGCTTTAAAGTTCAGTATTAATGTTTAAAGTTCAGTATTAATGCTTTTCGGTCAGCATTATTGCTTTAAAGGTGAATATTAATGCTTTAAAGGTCAGTATTAATGCTTTAAAGGTCAGTATTAATTCTTTAAAGGCCAGTATTAATGCTTTAAAGGTTAGTATTAATGCTTAAAAGGTCAGTATTATGTATTATTGTTCGTTACAGTTTTATAATAAATATTGGTGTTCTAGTAGCACAAATAGCCTTTAAAAAATCTAAATTTATTTATTTATTTATTTATGTATTTATTTTCATAACAAATCAACATTACAGTTTCTACCAATCCGTTGATATGCAATATACACATAAATATAAAAAAAAATGAGTAGAGCTAGTTTATAACAATTGTTATTGTAAAACACTTTTATTGGTGTTGTCTCAAGAAGTCCCAAAGAATCTGCCTCTTAAAAAATCTAAGTAGATAATTAACAGTTAAAACATATTTTAAACAAGTTAGGTTACTATTAGTATATATTTATTGATATTTAGCAGCCGTATGAAAGATGTCACAGCAGCATATCTGGCTAAAACACGTCAGTATTTAAACGTTAATTTCCAAATAAATGTTGAAACGTAGGAAATAATTATAGAGTTGTGAATAATTTTTCGTTATTAGAATAATTAACATGTTTAGATGTTGTTATTTCTTTTTCTAAATACATGCAATATTCCAATAAAAATTAACTTATTGGTACTACTAATTTCTCGTCTTTAAAACAATGGGTTCGATGATGATATCGCAATAGACATGGTAAAACTGACACTTCCGTTTATAGTTGACAAATTAGCCTATATATTCAATGTATCTCTCCGAGATGGAATTTTCCCAGATAAATTCAAAATTGCTAAAATTATTCCTATACATAAAAAAGGTCCAAAAACTGAAATAAACAACTACAGACCAATAGCGTTGCTACCTGTTTATTCCAAAGTGCTTAAAAAAATAGTAAATTCAAGGTTGTTAAAATACATAGAAAATAAAAATATCCTAACAAAATCTCAGTTCGGTTTCAGAAGAAATAAAGGTACAATCGATGCACTGAACAACGTTCTGAGAAAAATGTACAATGACATGGACAAGAAACTTTATTTAAGTACCGTATTTTGCGATTTATCAAAAGCGTTCGATATGGTAGACCATCAAACACTGCTAACTAAACTCGACAGATATGGAATCCGAGGAAATAGCTTAAAATGGTTCAGCAGCTATCTCTCAAAAAGAAAACAAGTTTTACAATTAGACGACTGCACAGGTGGCGTATTGAAGAGAACCATTTCCGATGAGAGTGAAACGAAGAGCGGTGTTCCTCAGGGAAGCATCCTGGGACCGACCCTTTTCATTCTATATGTTAATGATCTCCCATCTATAGTAGCTCACTCAAATATAACTTTGTATGCAGATGACACCAGCATAAGCTTTGCAGATGCCAAAATAGAGAATGTAGTGAAAACGTTAAACCATGAATTGGCTCTGTTGAATACCTGGTTCGAGAAAAATAATCTGTCTCTTAATACATCCAAGACATTATCCATCTTCCTATCTTGTAGAAAAAATAAGGTTATGAACAGTCAAAATTTAATTATCGGTGCAAACACAGTAGCCAATATTAAAAGCCATAAATTTCTGGGTTTAGTTTTAGATGAAAATTTAAGGTGGAATGCTCACGGAGAGGAATTAAGCGACAGACTTTCCAGCGCCTGTTTCTTACTAAGGCAAATAAGGAAACTGATCAGTGTTAAACACACCAAAATAATATACTTTGCCTATTTCGAGTCAATTCTTCGTTACGGGATTCCCTTCTGGACACAGTGTACAGTAGTTTTAAGGCAACATATTTTCTCTCTCCAAAAACGAGCCATAAGAATATTGATAAACCTTAAACATAATGAATCATGTCGTGATCACTTCAAAAATCTCAGTATTCTAACGCTACCATCACTATACATATTTGAATGCATAAAATTATTATAAAAAAAAATAGGAAAAATGAAGACCCAAAAAGAAATTCACTCGCATTTTACCAGATGTAGGCACAATTTAGCATTACCCCGTCCATCTCTGGAATTATTCAAAAGGGATCCAAATTACGTTGGAATGGCGTGTTACAATAGACTGCCTGAGAATATCAAAAGTATATGTAGAAACGGAAAAATCACCCAATTTAAATCGAAATTAAAAGGCTACCTTATTGCGAGAGAATTATATAATATTAACGAATTATAATTAGATTACTGACAATTTCCATCTCGATTTTTTTTATTTAACTTGACATTTGTACCATTTTATTGATTATTATATTATTACTATTATTTCTAATTGTCTCCCATAATCAATTATAATTCTTACTTACAGGACCATTTAATTTTAATATTATAATTTCATGACTATCTGTAGTTATAAATCTAATCTATCTAATATAACTCAATTATGTGGTGAGTCTCTAATGAAATATTTAGTATACATTTTAAAGTTATTTTAACATTAAGCGGCTATATAAAATGTCTAAACAACTATGTAAAGTTTTTTGAAGACAATAAATGCGATTTGATATATATTTTTTGTTCAGTTTTGGAGATTCTTATCATGCTGGCAGCAAAGCATAGCGTACGTAATCAACTGTTAAATACCTAAAGGTGAGGGAGAATGTGTGATTGTTTTGTTATTGTAGCACGATTTTATTTTATTAGGGATTTCATTGAAGGTTTTCAGCGCAGTTTTGACGTAAAACGTCTTTAAAAAAGGCTCCATGTTAAAAAACCGCCATATTTATAAAAAAAATATGGCGCCAGAAACTACAGATTCTTCCATCGCCATTTTTTATAGCGATGGAAGAATCTGTAGTTTGCAAATATTGATTTATTATATGTGGTCCGAGTGTTGCGGGCAAAGTGGCTTGTATATTCTAAAATAGACCATCGTCCGTTGCTAAGCGTATTCCAATTGCGCGTTTGGGTGTTTACGTCGTAGAACGTTGAGGGGGGGGGGGGGTGTGAGTATCGAAATTCAATCATAACTTCGTAACAAAAAGAGTTACACTAGACTTCGTACAGCAGCCAGGCAGTCGAGCAGGTAAAACGATAAGATAGCGCCGGTAGAATAGCAGATCCTGACGAAGACTATGATATTTTCTATATTTGATTATATAATCATCACTTGACAATAAATACAATTACTTGATTATATTTAAAACAAATTAACTAGATTAATATTTAATAGTTTTTTAATTATATATGAGCATAATAAGGAACCTTTTAACATACTTTATTGGTCAATTTATTTGTTTATTTATTTATAGATTTATTTATTTACTTATTTGATATTAGTTACTTATTTACATATTTAACTTTTTTTTAGGAATGAATCCTGAAACCTGATTGAATGGAAGAAAAAAAAATAAAAAATAAAAGTGGAATCACCCCAGAACAGTTATACAATCTAGTGGGGGGATAACATCCACTTAAATGTTATTGTATCTGATTCCCAAAAATAAAGTTTTAAAAAATATTATTATTTATAGGTAATTTTTTTCGTTAATAAAAAAATATAATTTAATCACGCGACTACGATGACTGCGACCGCGGAACCGACTTCTCGTAGCAATTTTATTTAAAAATCACCATAAAACCTTCCTGGCAAGTAGCCAAGGGCGTAATCTCATTCAGTTTGAAAATCGAATTTCAAACGCCGTATGATTCGCCGTTAAAAATCGAATTTCGAACGAGCGACACAACGCAATGAAGATTTAAAAAAACGATCGTGAGCCGCCGCTTATTTAAAAATTCCAATCGCAAACGTGCGACGCCGCAGATTTAATTATTTGATTTCCCCATACATTTTTATGGCGAAATTTAAATATTAGTGCAGCTTGTATACGAGATAATTCAACCTAAATGTGACGATGTGATTTTAGCCTAACAAGGCATCTGTGTACCAAATTTCAAGTCTTTAAGTCCAATATTTCGAGGACGATATATGACTAGTGCGCCCCTGGTGGTCAGATTTCAAACACTATAGCTGTCAACTACAACGGGCGAACCCGTCACCGCAGGAAGTTATAACGAAATTTAATCATTCTATCTCCCGTGTGGTGAGCGCAGAATACTTAGGACAAAAATAGTCCACCGTCAAGCTCCGCCACATGCCCGTAAGAGGCCAACGCCTTATTCGCAAGATAGCCAGGAATGTTACTCAGCGGGCTTACACTCACGCCCTTACTTCCAGTTGCGACCAGACTACTCCGGTCTCTCGACTGGTTACGAGTTCGAGGTCGCTTGCGCGGTCCTCTCCCTTACAAAGCGGTGAAACTGTGTCAACCGAATCTATCGAGGACCACAGCATCCTTTGCCCGGCTCTTCACCCGGAGTCGGGTAGCCGATGGTTGTTTCAAGAGCAGTCGCCGTAAGGTCAGCAACCACCCCCGCTTTATATGAAACAGTACCGTTTCCAGACTCCCCCGACTGTTAGTCAGAATGCACTATCGATTGGCTTACGCCGCACGGTGCGCACACCGTCCAGGAGCGCCGGAAGATTGACTCCTAGGGGAAACTAGTCCTAAGGCCAGAGTCCTACCCGGGCTCGCGCTTCATGCATGGAGGCCGCCGGATGGGTGTTGACCCGTGAGTGTGACCGACCCTGAACAAATGGGTCTTCGTGGCTAACTCAGCAAGGGCCCATTAGCTTCCAAACCACAGATTTCAACCCTTGCCATGACTAAATGATGCCTGCATACATGTGGTCACCCGACAATCTTTTCAGGCAGTCTCTTCGCAGAGCGAGCGAGTGAGTGGAAAATAAGTTTGTGTGATTTTTTCCGTGTGGCGTTATCCGCATGAGAACAATCCATTCCTCGTTTTTGGGTGGTAAACTAATGATAAGATTATTGTCCGGTCCCGATGACACATTCCTCTATTCCGTTAATGGTCGAAATGCCATTTAAAGGGCGGGCGGACTCGTTACGAAACCTACATAACCTACCATCATGCTTTGGAAACATTTGGGAAAAACTCAACCGAAAAGAATGATTGATTGACGATGATTCAAAAATCAGTTGCGAGAGAATGAGACACCCAATTTGTTGACAAAATTTCAGTTTTCCCAAGTCAGTACACACGGTAGCATAGTGGCTAGGTCGCTTGAACTTACATTTCAAGGTTCCCGGTTCGATTCCCGGATGCGTCACCATTTCCCGATGGGATAAAATTAACGCAATCGCATTTCAATTCGGCGATCGAGTGCAATAACACGACACATATTCACTTATGTGACGCACATACATATAAACACTATAAACATTTCAGGGTCGGTTGTAAGAGTGTTTCTCCGTATTATTTCTGACTGGAGTGCCGACTCTTTTCCACCTAAGCGATGCGGCCAAGCATTGGCCAACGTGTCGAGCGGGCGATAGGCTGGCAGTCAAGTGATGAAGCGCGCACTAGCCTTCGTAAACCCGCACCCGAAACGGCCTGCTAAAAGTTACAGGTATCCACGTTTGAGCCCATCCCGCCCGCGGTCCTTCTCCAAATAATTTGTCACTTTTTATCTCGTAATTCCCGTGTCTCGCGGCAATATTCCTGATAGGCCTCATCCGCATCTTTCGCACTGGGAGACAATGGGACCTGGGACCACTCACCGGAATGGCGCGCACGGAATGCGTCCCGCGCGATGTTACCGTTCTGAAAGCCACCCCCTTATCTGCAGTCGTATTTCGTCGCTTTGAGATCATTCAACGCCGCGCGCTCGAGAGGTTGAGGCTTTACGGAATTTCTGGAACCGGCCGCGGCGTTTGTTTGTCTAGTTGACGTTCAAGAGATCAAGAGATAAATTGGGAGTAAGCGAAATTCACTGATCGTGTAAATAGCGAAATTATTGCAGCGGCCTATTTAGCTAGACATGTCGGCAGGAGTAGGTAGGTAGGAAGAGATTTTTTACAATTTTCAGCAAAGAAATTAAAATTATATGAAAAATCATTTATACACATAATAAAATTACATGAAATAACAAAAAAATACGTACATACATAAAATTACATACATTACATCACAAAATTACATTACAAAATGACAATTACATTACATTACAATTACAGTACATTACAATTACAGTACATTACATTAAAATGACATTACAAAATTACAATATTACATTACATATTATAATATTACATTACAAAATTACATAACAAAATTATAATATTACACAATTATAACATTACATTACAAAATTACAATTACATTACATTGAAATTACATTACAAAATTACATAAATACATACATAAAATTACATAAAATTACATGAAATGTAATATATACACATAATAAGATCGCTGAACAATCTCTACCTTGAAATTCAATTCCAAAACATAATACTGAAGAATTACAGAATTGCAGAAGAATTCTAAAATCGTTTTAGCGACTTAAAACGACTAAAAGAGAGCATTCAGCTTTTACACAGCCCCTTATAATTTCAGTTGAGGATGTAAGCAGAGCAGAACTTCAACTGGAATTGTGTGATTTGCAATCAGATCCTTTTTACCAAGGAAGTTGCTGCCAGAAGAACGATACCCCAACTTGCAAAACTTAGGGGTTACATTCATCGATATATGATCCCTTAGATGGGCCTTTCGCGGTCGAAAATTCCCCATTCAAAACCACTACTGAAAGCCGGTCAGTAGTAGTTTGGTCGCAGTCCGCGGGCAGACAGCCGACCGTTTCCGGTGTGAGAGCTGCCGCTAAGAATATTGGCGCGCTATTCTCTCGCATACTGTTCAATTTATTGCTCTCTCTGTCACATGATTTACACATGATTTACGTACAAAGGGTAGAGGAGCCAACTTATTTGTATGTGAGGGCATATCTAGCTAATATATCGATGCTTACACTGGGCTCAATGTTGGGAAGCACGTATCTTTGCGAAAGCAGCTTTTCCAACATGAAATTTATAAACTTAAAATATGTTCCATCTCTGATGTCACTTACTCAGTTGCTTCGTTATCAACAACAAATAATAAAAGATAACATTGATGCATTAGTTAGTGAAAACCAACGTCCTCGAATTTCCCAATATTTTTTAAGTAGGTAATTTGATATTTTTGAATGAATTAAAATAATAATACAAACGCGCCTTTCCTTTGTATACCATACCTATTAAACTCATTGATAAAGTTGCATACGAAGTATTTTATAATGCGGCCCTACAAATGGTTTTTTTTTTTTAAAGCGGCCCTTGGGGTACTTGCAGTTGGACAGCCCTGGTCTACATAATGACCTGAAAATCTCAATATTGAGAGAGGAAATTAAAACTAAAACAGTGTCCTATCGAAAACGAATTGCACATTACCCAAATGAACTACCATCAAAGCTGATGAAAATCCGGACTTTCCGCAGAAACCGGACTTTCCGCAGTTAGTGTAAATTTGATACAATAAAGCTATTTTTACAAGCTTTTATTTATCTTGCAATGTTTATTAGTATGTTAGTATGTACCTACAGTTGGGGATTGAGCTAGATGTTGCGGGGACCGGCGTTCTGTCTCCCCACCACAGACATTAGTGCTGTGACATCACTCGCCCGGTGGTACTCGATAGGTAGTAATAGGTATAGGTATGTAGGCTAACGAAAGAAAGCGTGTTTGATGAACGCCGGTTGCCGCATTTCAGCCACCGCTTACATTTAGCTCAGTCTCCAACAGTACAATCATTGCAACTCTTGCCATGACCGAATGATGCCTGCATACCAAATTTCAGCTTAATCGGATGAAACGTTTGGGCACTATCGTCGAGAAATACACACACACACATAGAAGTACGTTCACAATACTTTCCTCTGCCGGGAAAGTAAAAATAATAGCCATGCTCGTCTTTTATTTCACAGTTTAATAAATTATTGCTGCCTTTCGCATATATCTAAACGACTTTACAATTAAATCTACGAAGTATAATCCAGAGGGGAGAATGAAGTCGAAGATTACATAGACTGTCACAGAACATTGAATTACAAAATCATTGGAAATAGCGCATCACATTGCAGCAGTTCTGCAACTGGTTGCAGGATCTATAATACTGACAGGTGGCAGATGGATATATAGGTAAAGGTAAGCCACATAATTGCCCTAAAAGTAGGACTAAAGCAGCTGGCCAGGCGAATGCCTATCCTCCATTTAACCTTTCGGAAGCCGGCCTGGTATTTTTTATATAAATACTAACAATATATTTTTTTTATGAATTATCTCTTGTTACCTAATAATTAATCTTGTTCGTCATGTACGAAGGCTGTGTAAAACGTGTTTCGCTAAGTTTTTTTTCAAAACTACAAGGAATTTTTTAAGCCCATGTCGCAGTCCCCTCCACCTCCTTGAGGAATTTCGAAACTTAAATCAAATTTCAAAACTCCTCAAGGTGTCTCGAAATTCCTCACTTACAAATGCAGATAGATATTGTGATGTTTTAAAAAAAATACGGAAGGCCATCAAGAATAACCGACGCGGTTTGCTGTCAAAAGGTGTTTTCTTGCTGCTCGACAATGCGTGACCACACACTGCAAGAAAGATGACTGAACTCCTGGATTCGTTTAATTGGGACATTCTACCCCACTCGACCTTGCCCCAAATGACTACTAGCAAAAGCTAGTAGTCATTTGGGAAAACCCAAAAGTTGAAGGTTCACCTCGGCGGATGTCGACAACGTCAACGACAATGATCTCAAGGTCGAAAGTTTCGAAATTCCTCAAGGAGGTAAAGGGGAGGGACTAAGACAGGGGCTTAAAAAATCTTTTGCTCCGACTTCAAAGGTGTATAGAAATGGATGGGGATTTTATTGAGAAGTAATTTTGAACTACTAAACACAAAAATAAATGTTGTTTTATAAAATTCCCTGTAGTTTAAAAAAAATAATAGGGAACTTACTATTTACACAGCCCTCATATATCATATCGCACCTCCGAACAAATACCGTAATACCTTGAAAAATTCCAGTTATGGTGTTTCTTTATAACAATTATCGCTATTTCTCATTTTACACTCCAAATAAGTTATAACTGTTACTTCAATTATTCGTCAATACTAGTTAGATAACAGTTATGACTCTTTTTGGGAGTGTAAAATTGAGAAATGGCAATCTTTTTTATAAAGAAACACCGTAATTGAAATTTTTTACTTATTACTGTATTTGATCGGAGGTGCGATATATTTATTTAATATATATGGAGGCCGGCAGAAATATTTATGCGCATTTCTGTTAACCACTGCAACCACCGATTGGCGTTTTGTGGCCTCCCAGGGGTTAATCATTATCTGTACAGCGGTCGGATGGTATATCCAAGCCAATGTAAACTAAATTAAATCTAGTAAAATAAAAAGCAAAGATGCAAATATATTATTTAATTAAAGCCATTTTATTTCGTCCTACTATCAATATACAGTATTATTCCTAATAACTAAGCTTCTTTCTTACAATTTAATTTCACAAAATATGCTGGTAACTTTATCAAATTGATTAAAAAGGCACATCAAAAATATATATCTTGTAAAAAAATAAACATGTAGACTAGAACAATTTTGCAATATACAAAAAATATGCGACAACTAAAACAGTGACAGATTTATCTCTACTCTTTGAAATCCCATGGTATACATAAAACACCATCGCCCATCACGGAGAAATATGTCGTTACGTATAAAGCGCAGTTGGATAAGAGCTGCAAAAGAAACGAATAACATTATGTTATTAGTCTGTTCATTTAAGGCCGCCACAGACTGCGGTACACGGCGATATAAGCACACGTTTGACACGAAAGCTACGTAGCTCGATGTTGCGCTACGGCCACACACTGCTAGCTGAACTACGCCACGCAAATGTCCATTTCGTCTCGGCTGCCTTAGACAGCGCAAGTGTTTAATTGCTCGTCGCAAAGCGCTCGCGACGGTATGGGAATGATTTATGGGGGAGAAAAGGACGGAAGAAGGTAAGTGGGGAGGAAGCATGGTTGCCGTGGCCACAAAACGTGTACACAGCTTCGCTCGAGCGGCGCATCCGCAACAAGCCACGCATGTGCGTCTGAAGTCACACAGCGTGGCCTGCTATGTGTTGATATATATGGCAGCTTGTATTGAACAAATCTAAAGCCACGTGTGAAACGTAGACATGTAGTCGTGCGCCGCAGTCTGTGGCGGGCTTTAGGACATGATGTATTTGGTGTCAAGCCTAAAACTTCAATGGCAACCAGAAAAATCCTTCAGTTTTCGAGCAATGGTATACATATATGTATTTAAAAGGTTTCACAGTATAAATGATGTCTTTTTTCATATTCGGAACAGCATTCAATTGAAAAGGGATTCTGTGCATGTGTTAGTTCAAGAGTCTATTCTCAAAAATCAACTCTACTCGACAATACTCAACGATAACATTGATTATTGATGATATTACATGGTATTAGATTGCTCGATGCCATAATAAGTTTTGGTAACCCTTCTGTAACTAATAGCAATTTATTTGGCCATTTATAATAACATTGATAATGAATGGTTCTTTATAAAGGCCTAATTGATTATAAAAACCCAATATTTAACCTTTCGGAAGCCAGTCATTACACGCAAAATTTTCGAAGCCTCGAAAATTTGTTAGTAGAAGGTGTGTGCAAGCATACTTATATATAACAGTGGCTTATTCAATGGCAGGGTTTAATGACAGGCTTTTACCGCAGTGGAGGGAGAAATAGAGCTGATAATTAAACAAATACGGATGATACGAAATACGCCGATTGGCGTGTGTGGCCATCCAGGGGTTGAGCAATGATAATAATAATAATAACATTCAATTATTAGTGTCATCTATCGCATGTTTATATAGGCTTATTACATAACAGAAATAATATGGAGATTAGAATGCCATCTATTAGTCTATTTAAACAATAAAGTGGTGTATTCGGTTAAATTTATTTTTTTACCCAGTTGATGTCAAATTTTAGTGTCTGGGAAATATTTTAACAAGAATTCCATCAAATCTGTTAAATGATCATATATATTTGTTTTTTTTTTCATATTAGTTAATCGTAATTTATTTCTCTTGATAAATTTTTAACAGGAAATTCGTGGATCATGGAGGTTAGGAAACCGCTGGGTTAGGAAATATCAATGACAACAGTACTAACATCTCGGCTCTCGGTGTCGAGTTTCATCAGTTTTTCGCAGCATGTTATCATCAGGTCTGGTGTCACCATGTCATCGTGATCAAAGTCTCGCAATTGGAAACTAGAGAGTATCGATTTGACAGCGTCTCTCTTAACATGTTTATTTCTGTAAATAAATACACTGATCAGTACAAGTCTTATCATAGACGACCGATAAACTATTATTTACAAGGATTTAAAGAGGTATAAAATAATTCAAATAAACTAACATATTATACTCAACCAATAGATCTGATGCCAAATCGAGATTGGTGCTGATGAAATGAACGAGCTCAGATGCGACGCATGAAGCGGGGGCAATGAATTGACCCGTTGGTGAAACCATCAATGGACCAGCTTCGCTGTAATATAAAGAGACGATATTAAATTGGTCCATACACAGAAAAATATTCATTCATTTGTAGGATACGAATAAATGAACAAATGGGATAGCGCATAGTTGCAAGACTTTGATTTTAGGAAACTTAGGATGTGATTACACTTTTTAGAAATTGAAATGTGGAGTGAAAATGGTGTGGTATCTATTTAGCCTAATGAGACATAAAAATTTAATAAGACTGGCGACACTGGGTGACTTTGTAATACAGTGGGACTCGCAATATAAAATATAATTTTACACTTTTTTAATATAATTTCAATCTCAAATATAATTTAACACATTTTAAAATATAATTGTATAGACAAATAGTGTTTGTGAACTTGTGCGATTGTTATGTGTGTCTTGTGTGCATATCTTTTAATACCTAATAAAAATATAAAAAAATATATAGGTACAATATGCAATAATAGTGTATATTTCAGTGTATAGTGTACATTATTGTATATTTCAATTTAGAATACATGTATTTTCAAATTTAAAATACGTAAATGAATAAATACAAACGGAGCTGCCATGGAATTCCCTAACCAGAGTCGGGTCCATCTTAATACTATTATTACACTTGTGGGGAGTGAGCGGTGACTCCTGACTTACGACCGGCTGTGTTAGGTTTAGGACAGCTTCCCACCACATGTGAGCGTTCACCTAACCACCCATTCACTCCATCTTCAAAGCCATAGAATTTGAGATGCGAAAATTGCGGTTTTAGATATTTTTTCTAGGAAGGAGTTGCTTATTTTCCTGGAGAGACCAAAATCTTTGAGGTAAAACAGAGATTTAGCTGGCAGGCCACGAGTGCCAACTTCCACCGCATGAAGGTGAACAGTGAAGCCGTTCTCGGTGACGACATTTGCGAGATCATGGTATTTATTTAGTTTGTACTCGTCGTCTTTTGGAATATTTGATTCCCATGGAACAGTTAATTGTACAATAAGGGACATCCTCCGAGATAGAGAGTAAAAGGTTATATCTGGACGGAGGGCTGTGCATCCGAGACTTTCAGGATATTTATACTGCTTAGAGACCGAATCGACCTCCACAATTCAAACTGAAGCTTTCTCGATTATTGAGAAAAGTTTTGTAGTGAAATGTTTTTTGCCTTTAGAGCCGTCACGCACAAACTGTATTGGGGGTTTGGAGGGTACTGTCAGACCCTTGTTGGCATGAGCCACTGAGAGGCTAATTACCTCGCGGATAACAGCAAGGACTTTGTCATGGCGGTAGGTGTACCGATCTTTGATCTGAAGCCGCTATGTAGTCAACTAAAATATGTCTAGTTGTGCAAGAGACATAAACTACAAAGAAGACATGAACTATCCTCTGAATAGCTCCAAAGAACCAGGTTACTGGGAAGTGCATAATGAAAGGCATATAAATAAAATGTCAGCATCTCTGGCGTCCAGTCATACAACATTATCTTCCAGTGCATTGGAGGAAAAATGCAAAAGCCCCTAACTGTTGTCCAGTCATTCTGGCATTAAAGGCGAACAGCATTGGGCCAACTATCGCAGGCCAACTACAACTGTTCTTCAGGGCCACATCGTTCATGGTTGTACTGCCATACCCGAGTCCAGTGCCATTCTGCCTGGTTCCACCACGAAACATTTGTGAAAGTCTATGCGAGCATGTAGGTCATTTGATTGACTTACTTCGTGCTACCATATTTCACAAGGTACAATCCGTGTCTTAAGTCATAAGTTGTGTTTATTGTGGTGTGGTGTGTCATGAAAAGTTGAACATTGAAATATGGAGTAACACTGTAGTATCAAATTTCGTGTGACCAATGAAAACTTGAAAGAAGCCTATGAAAAGCATTCCTATTCAAGAGCATAAGTTTTTCAGTGGCACAAAGTATTTTGGAGGGTCGATAATCAGTGAAAGATCAATTTGGCTCAGTGAAACTCCAACTTCAAAGATTTGACTTCTAAAGCCAAAAACCTACATTCCAAGTTCAAAAGCTTATAGGATTATAGCTCAAGCATTTCCCTAGAAAAAAAATATATTATGATATAATAATAATAATAATAATAAGTATTCATTCGTTTTAACAAAGAAGGGAGCTTATTACCACCTGGCAACATTCAAAAGTTAACAACGGTATAATATTGATGATTGCATAACAGAGCTACAAACATACAATAATACTAAAAAGCCATAAAAGTGACATGGCAATAATTACGCATGACAATAAAAAAGGAAAAGAACTGATTACCAACATCTAAGAGAGGTAGTATTGTTTAATTAAGCTGAACTTTAAAGGTCCGAAAACAAGACGGCAAGTTACCAGTCAATTGTAATTGACCTGTTGCTAACTACCGGCCTGAGTTGTAGAAAACAACATAAGAGTAAAAAAATATATATGTGTTAAAAAATATCGGTCTCATTACTTATCTGCTGATAGAGTAAATTCTGATTCAATGTTGTGTCTTTCAGGCTAAATAGTATTAAGAACAACGTACAAACCGTTCAACTACAATCGAAAATTTGTTCAACGAAGCTGGCACCGCCTTTGGAAAGTTTTTGCCTTCGCCATAATAATCGCCCATCGTCGTCGTTAACTGCCTAAGATTGCTACAGTATTCTTTTCCTAATACTTTCGGCATAAATTTCCTTCTCTTGATGCGAATATTCCTCAGTACTTGAGACAGCGTTCGTTCATAATTTGGAATTGTTAGCAGTATTGCGCTCTGTTCGTTTACATCTTTTAAAAGCTGGAAAAAAAAGAAATAAAATTTAAATCTTTTGATCATCTCGAAGATGAAAGAAAGCCTATGGAACATTCTTGGCCAGACTACCAGTCATAAGAAAATTCTAGAGATGATCTCAAACAAAATTCCACCTGAGTACATATTCAGGAAACAGTACAGTATACAGTATATAAGCATCCGGGCAAAGGATGCCGTGGTCCGCGATAGATTCGGTATACACCGTTTCACCGCTTCGTAAGGGAGAGGACCGCGCAAGCGACCTCGAACTTGTAACCAATCGAGAGACTGGAGTAATCTGGTCGCAATTGGAAGTAAGGGCGTGAGTGTAAGCCCGCGGGGTAACACTCCTGGCTATCTCGCGGTTAAGGCGTTGGCCTCTTACGGGTTTGTGGCAGAGCTAGACGGTGGACTGTTTTGTCCAAGTCTTCTGCGCTCAATCCAGGGAGATAGAACGAATAATCGTTAAAACTTCCTGAAGTGACGGGCTCGCCCGCTGTAGTCAACAACCTTAGTATATAAGCATATTACACACATATTACTAGACCCACCGTGCACATCAATACAAATTTACACTTTTCAATAGCCTTTTCACAAGTCTTTCCTTCATCGAGTCCAGTAGTGAGTGTTTCGCTTTAAAATCCGCTTTTATATAACAATACTGCGATCTTTATCCTAAATATATAATAAAATTAAATAGATTTTTTTCAATACTAAGATGTATTATAAATAATAGAAGTTGCAAGTTCTATTTTTGTGTGTTCCTTCTAATTTTCTTCTGTTGATGTTTTTTTCTTATTTCTTGTTATTAGGTGCTAGGAATGGTTGCCACGGTAAAGTATACTGTCCTTTCATGCAGTATATTTGTTGTCTCTTTCCATCACTGTGAATGTTGGTTAGCTGAATAATTTATATGTTCGCAACATTCTATAATGTTTGAAGAGTATTTAATTTCAGGTGTATATGTGATTTATTTTAACGAATATATCGAAAAACATAATTTTCACTAATTTACCAATCAATACCAGTCTAGAATTAACATAAGTGGGGTCAGTATATAAATAAAATTTTACTCAAAAACAAAAACATTATGGTTTCTATTTTATTGTAAAAAAAAATGCACTTTTGTTACCGTCAAACCCAGGAGAAGACTCGTTTATAACATTTAAGTTTAAAATAATTACAACTATTTTGTTATAAAAATATATATAAATTTCCGATTTCTGAAAAAATATTCCTGTATGTCAAAATTTAGATTTAGCATTTCATTAAGACAGAAAAGTGTAAAAATATACAAAACTAGCGAAATGTCACCCAACATTGCTTAGGTCTCCGCACTCCTCCCAATCTCCAATTCTCATTCTAAAACCTTCTGGAGCATTCTAGAATATTGTGGAACATTTAGAACAAACTGATGCATTCTCGGTCTTCTCATAAAAAAACAGTGGCTTCATTTTTTCCCCCACCCACTCCCATCCACGTACAGCAAAATCTCCTATTGTCGACGAGAGATCAAGGACTATCTATCACCACAACCGCAATACGCTCTTATGACGCAGTTATGTCAAAAATGGACACAGAGGTGGCGTCTGTCATCCAAAATCAGGGTGCAAAGGTACTCCTTACAGCCGGGGATTTGACCTAAGCCATGGTTCCATCATCAGCCACTTAGCCACAAGGAAATAGCAGTTATTTTCAGATTGCATATTGGCCACAGCTGCACTCCCACTCACCCCTATAGGATACTCGTCCTTCTGTCCCCCAATGCGATTGCGGTCATGCAGTCTGCACTGCTGACCACCTTTTTCTTAACTGCCCATTTAACAACAACTATCCTAATTTCGTCTCGGACCTTACAGCCCTCAAAATTCACTACCACTGTTTGTAGACCATCTCCTCTTCCTTAACTCTCCAAAAGTCCTTAAAATCCATTGTAAATTTATCTCCCTCAACCACATTTCTCTGCACACTCTTAAACAGGTCGATATCCTTCACAAAATAGGGACTCCGAACCTGATGAAGCGGCCGGACATAGGACTTCTACAGAAGGCTTTTTAATTAATCATGTCAGGGAATTTGCCCGTTTAACAACCAATATTATATATCCATAGTTAGTTAGTTAGTTTGACTGGGCTTTTTCCCGCACTTGGCCTCTTGATTGGGCCGTTGTGCGTGGCTCATGTTACCATTTATGTTACTCCAGCCAACCCAGGCTGTCCCAGAAGGTTAGCAGCCTGTTTGGGTTGCTACAGGCCTCCGGGAGAGATGCTGGAGATTGTAGTATTCTTGCCCGTTGCTCTGCCACGCTCCTGCATTCCATAAGCACATGCTGTGGCGTTTCTTCTTCCTCCATGCATCCTCTGCATAGAGGGCTGTCTGTCACACCTATGGTAAACAGGTGCTTGTTCAGGGGACAGTGGCCTGTCATAGTACCTATGACTTTACGGATTTTGTCCCTTTTTAATCTGGTGAGGTTGCGGGCAAGTTTTTTGGATGCTTCCGGAACCGCGTTCTTTGTTTGCCTGCATCCTGCGTTTTTTTTCCATTCTGTAAGGTGGGTTTCTTCGGTGTTCCTGCGTAGCCATGTTTTTATTTGGGCCTGGGGAATGGGCATCAAGGGTTCCGGTCCATATACTATTTCCTTTGATCCCCTTTTGGCCAGTTCGTCCGCCGCGTCATTTCCCAGTGAGTCACTGTGCCCTTTAATCCATTGCAGGGTCACTTTATTTGACCCTGCAATGGATTGAAGCGCGTTGTGGCATTCCAGTACGAGGACTGAGGTTATCGTATTTTTTGCTAGCGCTTGTAGCACGGAGGCACTGTCGGAGACAAATTTCAAACTTACGTCTCCGACATCTTTGGCTGCGACTGCCTGTGCTGCTCTGGTGATGCCAATGCATTCTGCTTGGAAGATCGTATTTAAGTTGCCTAGGGTAGTTGATATTTTGATGTTTAGATCATTTGAGAAGACGCCGGCTCCTGTACCTTGAGTGGTTTTGGAGCCGGCTGTGTATATCCTTACTTCATTTGTACCAGAGTGATCTGCTGGTTCTGCAATGAGTTGGATATTGTATCTACGATCAAAGACATGATGGCATATTATATATCCATATTGGGCCCGATTGCATTCCTTTGTGAACTAAAACTGAAATTAGTTCAAGCGAACGAGATAGAGCAATACATTGGAGCGGAATATGAAACGAACGATTGTCGATAAAAACTACCTGTCGAACTTTACTCGTCCGAATAAATTTGAACACATTTTGTGCGGTGTTAGATTCAGATGCTTTATCTTTGGTTCGTTCCGTTAATTTTACATTCCGCTCTAACGTATTGTCCTGTCTCGTTCACACAAACTAATTTCCGATTTTAGTTCACAAAGAAACGCAATTGAGCCCATTATGTATAGTAGATATTATGTACTTATATGGTATTCTATTTTTGATGTTACTTTCAGAGTCGTTTATAAACTACTTACTTTTAACCAATTGGATCTAACTTCCATACTGCTGAGAAATACGTCACCGTCTAAGCTCACTCCGGTGAATTGTCCAAAGACGATAGTTCGCCCTTTGACTGTTGTCATGTTCATCGGATGATGCTGAGCCATCTGAGTAAAGCTCTGAAGACATCCTCGGATGTGGCTCATATTCCAGCCACAATCCCATTTAATCTAATAAAAAAAGATAAAATAAAATTACCGTTTTACCAATTTGGGTATTGTCGGCCAATATTACATTTATACAATTAAAGGTTTAGCCCCGCAGGGCCGGCAGGGCACATCTGAATATAATCGTTATCGTTATCGACAGTCCGTGTTATCCGAGGTACCCCCGGTCCACATTACCTTGGATAAGTGAAGTCCTACTGTACTAATGTCCCGCTAGTAGGCATTTTATTTTATTTGATTAGATTTTGTCGAACCTAACTGCGGGAAACGACCGGCGTTCCAGCCTACAGGTGAGACATTCCTGCACCGCCCGAGAGATGGTGAACAGAGCGAGTCACCTGCGCCTTCCGCCGTTCCCTGAGGAGCGGAGCGGTAGTGCGGTGTCAAAGTGTCTTCGCCGAAGCCACCTGTAGTTTTTTATATAGTTAAGGCGACGAGACAGGGCAGAAAAAGTAGATAGGAAAAACAGATAATTCAGGGAAAAAGAAAGGAAAGATTGTAAAATATACATTATCAAACTGTATAGTTACCTCCTTAATGCTGAAGTTATCGCAGAGATCCTTACGCATCTTATTAATGTGGTCTCTCGTCGCTGTGGTTGCTTCGAAATCTTCTTTCGATTTTGGAGCTTTTTCCCTAATCCAAGATCTGTCATGAAGGGAAGGATTTTATTTAATGTTAACAGTTTAACCCGTTGAGTATGAGTCAACCAAATCTGGTCGCGAAACAATTATCCGTTGAGTACGAGTCGACCAAATCTGGTCGCGCGTTTTTTTCACTTCTTTGACGTTCTCATATTTATTCATAATTATCTAATTGTTTTACAAAATGATATTTCAATATTCTATATTCGAAATTTCAATGCAATCATTGTGCAGTTGATCTTTTTATGATTGGTGTAGTAGTTTCGTAGTTATAGTACTTTAAGTCGATGTCGCCGAAAATCCTGCAAAAGGGACAGATGCATCCATGAAAATACCCATTTACTCCAAGGGTTAATCATAATTTAATACAATGAGTACTGTTGCCGCCGATGACAAAGTAATTAAAAAAATCAAACGTAATTTCATATATTATCTTGTAAATTTGGTAATTTAAAGTAATATTTTAAACTTTGTTAAAAAACCCGATCAGAGTTTCTTGGGCATTCTTCTCTGGTCGTCGTAATCGAATGTCCACACACACGCAATTATATAAAAAATTAAACGACAATTCAAGCATTAAGAGAGATGAACTGTGCGGCTTATGATGATTAGATGCCTGTAGCAGGCGGGGGAAGAGCAAGGCAGTTGTAGCAGCTGTTATTGAGAGAGATGGCAATAGACGCCGAAGCTGCGTTTGTTGAAATAAAAAATTGCGAAGATGCGGAGGGAGCGCGAGGGCGCGCGCGACCTGTCAGTCTGAACGACCTCTTGACACAGCCGGCTGGGAGCATTCTAATCTTTGTGCTTGGTTTTTTTTTGTGCGCGAACCATTTTGTTTAATTTCTTCGAATTCACATTACATCCATATCAAGAAGCTATCATCGAGTTGCTCATTATGTCGCAGGCCCACACCTGTCGTTCTCGAGACAGGTGGGCGCTAAACAGGCGCTGACTGTTTTACAGTCCCAGTCAGCATTAAACCTATAGTGCCACGATTGGCGGTGACGGTAATGATAAGTACTGAGGGTGAAGACATTGTAATTACAGAGGCGTCGGGTAAAATAACTATTCATACCAATGGTTTAAAACAAACGAAGGAACTGGTAAGGAAATACCTCGGCCTGAAGATAAAAAGATCGCTGGGGCCAAAACGACTGCAGGGGAAATAGAAAAAAAACGGTTTTGTCACCCCAAGACTTTCGCAGCAAGTAGCCAACGACTGATTTCAATTGAATATTAATTTGATAAATAAAATTGATAAGCGCTCTCTCTCTCAGCCGGCAGACGAACCCTGTAGGGTTTCATTGCGTCCGCCTCGGGTGGCGCAGTTCGTTTCTCAGCTGAGGGCAGGATTGTTGAGGGCAGCTGAGGCCAAGCACTAACAGATGGCGTTAATATTTAAATAAAACGTATGGCGAAATTTTAATATTATTAGTCTTTCTTGTATATGAGACATTCCTACCAAAATTTCACAATGTGATTTCGACTTAACAAAGCATCTGTGTACCAAATTTTAAGTCTCTAAGTGCAATATTTTGAGATAGAAATATGACTAGTTCGCCACATGGTGGACCGATTTCAACCACAATCTTATTAACTCTTGCCATGATCAAATGCTGCCTGCATGCCGAATTTCAGCTCAATCGGATTAAGCGTTTGGGCGCTATCGAGGAGGAACACAGACAGAAAGACAGACTTATATTTGGAAATGGTCTTAATTATCTCAGGGCCATTTTGAGCCAATGGACATTTCAATCTTCATCTCGAAACAAAAAATGCATGTTCACAATACTTTCCCCCCCTTGTCGGTTGGGGGCGTCTATTAACTACAGAGGCGTTTGGGGGGGGGGGGGTCAAGCCGAATCTCATCCAATCTCTCGTAGTGGAGTAAGGGTGAAGGGGTCTCGGCAAATATCATGTAATATTTTTTTTTGCAAGAAACTGTAAAATTTGCAAGAAAACTAAGTTAAATTGAGGAAAATATGTTTCTCTACTAAAATATGGCTAAATCCTACACAATAATATTTATTGCGGTTATGCGAATGCCACAATAAATAGCACAGCAGCCCCTCAGTTGATTAGCCGCCACCGGCCAGCCAAACGTGCGACTTGACGAACGCTGCGGCGTCTACGAGCCGGGTGATAGCAACGCGTGGACAGGTCCCGACCCGCTGTGTATGTTTCGGTAAATGTTTCGGTACTCAACGGCTCAGTCAACGCTGTTACTCATTCAAAATGAGTTATCATGATTATTATGATGCATATGTGAAAAGACACATCTACAAGATGAAGAAGTGCTGCCAGAAAGAAGTAACAAAGTTATGGAACACAGCAAAGCAGTGGTTCCCGAAAAAGAAAGATTTGGTGCTGCACGTTCAGCATGAGATCGAACAGCTCCTCAGAGAAGCGGCGAACAGAAAGACCCGGACTACTCTGACATTCCTTTTATTGCTCGATTCTCTCACTGTGATTCTAGACAAGTTTCTTAGTAGTCTTAAATACTAGTCGTAAGTCTTGAACAAAAATAATTTTTCAAATTGTTTTTTTAATAAATCTAATGCGATAAACGTATAAACGTATTTATACTAAAAGATATCTCACAGATAAACGTATTTATACTAAAAATATGGGATTAGGGGTCGAGCCAAATCTCATGACATCTCACCGGGGGGGGGGGGGGGGGGGGGCGTTGTCGGTGTAATGCCGCAGGCCATAAGATTGCTAGAAATCTGAAAAAACTGTGCAGTTTCCTCAGTTTATCGCTCAGTTATGACATCACACATACTAAACTGCGCAGTTAAACTGATTGTGTGTAGACCCCTTTAGAGAGGTATCAATCCCCTTGATTATACCAGCACGGAAAGCGCTGAAAATATGCAACCCTAGAAATGTGTAAACAAATGGGCCATAGGCCAATTTGGCACGCTAAATTTTTCAAGAATTGCGCTCAATCTTGCGGCCGAATAGAAATTTACCAATGGCGATTGAATTTATAATTCCTTTTGCAGCACCGGACTCCTTAGTAGGGAATACTGCTAATATGCAATAAATGGGTCTTTGGCACCATCAAGAGGTAGAGGAATTTGAAATTTCCTCTATGGAAGCGATGTTTGACGATGCATCTATGACTTTGGAAGGTATGGAAAAAGAGAGATTATGTTGAGGGATGAAACCGAAGGACCGGTGTGCCAGGGCACACCGGTCTTTGAAGCCATTTAAAGAAAAAGAAGAAAAGGAAGTAAATATTGACTAGTAACCTAATTAGCCACTTCCAAATTTTCAAATCATGCAGAAGTTGTAGTTATCATACATTAAACTAAAATTTAACCGCCCTACCTTTGGGTTATTATTAAAAAAGTAAGTACAAAATCGTTGGGTTTTTTCTTATTACCCTTTTTGTATTTCGAATCGTAGGTACAATTTGACGTATAACATACGCTTTGTAAGTTTTGAGTTTTTTTTTTTTTTTTTTGTATTTAAGCTTACTTGAACATATGTGATATGTGTTGTTGCGATCGGGCGATATTATAGCAGCTGTATCTCGTACGTTCGTATAGGTAAGCCGGTTAAGACAAAAAATATGAGCGAGTGGGTTACTTACTTTAATCTTATAAAGTCCTTAGATTTATTTATTTCACCTTTCATATGAAACGGCGAGAAAGCGTGTTCTTCGGCTCTATTTAGATCGGTCCAAAATTCATTTTTCCTGAAAAATTAATTTATTAAGCAATTATATGCATGGAAATCAGATATCAAATACATAACTTACGTGTCTGGTCCATATTGTCGCCTCGAAGAGTCCGTTTGATTATACGCAGGAGCAGACGGTAAGCTGTCAACGAATTCCGTGGATATATTGCATGCTTTTAGGACTTTGACTACCGTTTTCCGAACGTCCCGCTCGTTCAGATTTATCGTCACTTGCTTGAAAACTCCTGTAAATTAAATGGATGAACGTAGAAGAAGAAAAAAGGTAACAAATAATCGATTGTAACGCACCTTTTGGCAGCGTATTTTGTCGCAAATAAAAGGAAATTGGAGTGTTTTTAATAAATCTTTTCGACTGGATTGCTTCGAGATAAGCGCTCAGTTGTTTCAATGAGTTTTCATTGACTGTCTGAAATTTATTAGGAAACTAGAAAATATCATCTAAGATCCCGCCGTAAGATTTCTACGTTCATTTGTTGTTTCGGTGAAATGTTATTGAGAAGGACGATTACATAACGGACATACATCGCAGTAGCACAATATACCAACCAGTAGCTTTACTCTCGAGCTACAGGGCATTGCGGGAAGAGGGTGCAAGGATTGTGGGCAGAGGGGTACGTCCCGACGAACGCCTATGGTTAGCATTAAACGCAGGTAAAGGCTGGCGACCTTCTCAAAACGTATGGATATATCCGTGAGGCGAGTAGCGGGAGATCTGGCAGTGATATCCGAGTCCTTACGACTCTAACGTATTCGCTTTGATTTCAATTTTGTTGTAAGAGAAGCTACTGTCTGGTATACTGCGGCAGTAGGGTTGCTTAGTTATAGCTAGCCGCTCGTACCATTAAAAGGCTGGAAAATATAAATGCGGCTGGTTATATACAGGTAACTATATAGGGTGTTTGCGGCTGCACGACAAACATTTCAAAGGAGTAGCATTATATGTCTAAATTGTAGAGGTTTTTCCCCATTTTTTTAGATACAGAGACTACCGTTTAAAAGGTTTGACCTGCAGTTACAAACACATGTTTAAAAATTACTTTCAATTTGGTGTAAAAAATATCAATACACGATCAGCGTTGATAGTCAATGTGATAATAATAACCTTACCAAGCTCTCCCATTTCTTTAATAAAATTGTGGATATAACTCAAATCCAAAAGTAACATAATTTAATAACTCACATAAAGAACTCCATGAAAGTGAAGCGATAAGAAGATGCCGATTTTCAGACTGATTTTTAGGATTACACTATAAAAACTGTTTTCATTGTATAATTTATTCATGGATAATAACAAACATTTGATACAACTAAAGTGCTAATTTTATCCAGCAGAAGATTCAGTAATATTCAATTTGGTCAGGATATAGAACTTCACTGCACAAATAGATTGGTATTAACTCTTAGAAAGCTAGCCATGGAAATGAAACTCAGGACAGCATGTTTTCAACCCTCGAAAATTTCTTTGTAGGGGATGTTAGTGCACGCATACTAATGTATAATGGTGGCTTATTAAATCTTAAAAATAAGTTTAAAAAATATTTTTTTTGTATGTAAATTTGTTTTTTTTTTGTCCCATATTACATGTCTGAGGCTTTTTTCTATCACATTTAGCATTACAATGATCAAATCTAGTAATGGTTTTTTTTTTTAGAATGATCCCTATAATACATCTATTCCATTAGTTTTAGCTTGGTGGAAATTGTATTATACTATTTTAAAAATAAAATTGCACAGTGTTTGATTTGTATGGACTGCCAGTTCGTCAAAGTACAGTTCCTTCAAACAAGCCACCAAAAAATCTGCATACCTAATTGATGCGGTGAAGACCTGTTCACCTTTATTTGTAATAACGGATGAACATAGAAATCTTGTGGCGGCCTCTCTATTTACAATCCATCAAAATAAACAATTGTTACCTTTTCCTGTGGATAAGTCCAGAATAAATCAGGATGTACGGAAAAATAAAAGGGCCTCAGCGCCGTGGATACTTCCGATGTTGTTAAATAGCGACATTGCAGCTTCGCAGCTTTATCCCTGTTCAAAGAAATGATAATTTCTTCAAAATCACTATAGAACAAACCAGTAATCAAAAAGGTGTTTAGGAAAATACCAGATTCTCAGCCCTGATAGCATAGTGGTAGCTATTTTCTCCTGTTCTATTTCACATGTTTAATCGAAAATTTGAACGAAATTGGATAAACATCCCACGCTGATTAAGCGTGAAAAAAAATTGACATTGAAAATGACAGTACTGTCACGCGATTTGAAGGTTAGAAATAGACTTGCATAAAATATTATTATTCGTAACCGGTTACTTTTGGGGAGTTTTAATTGTCTTTACTGTTTTTTTTTAATGATTTCGAATAATAGGGACTAATTCAACCAATGTATTTGCTTTCCTGGTAATAAAGGAGTTTACAAAATAAAGAAGGTGAATACGGAATGTTATTCTTCGTCTTTCTTTTTTTTGTGGCCCTTTTAAGAGATTGCTGCCGCATAGAATAACAATTAGTTTCTTTATATCCTCATATTCTCCTTCTTTTTCGATCATATAACTTGATTCATGGGACTATCGTCGAATCTAACATCTTGGGCAGTTATTATTTATTTGTTCTTCGTAGGGACTTAGCAACCTGTATCTATCCTACCCAATATCCCATAGGCGATAGCAGTTTTCACCGTATACACGATTCTGGCTTCTATTGCTCGTTTCTCTAACTTTTTGGATTTAGTAGGATATTTTGATTTACCACTTTTTGGATATGTGCAGAAGCTTTGCACCCTAAAACTCTCTAATCCAACTTAATTTCTTTCTGTAATGTTCCATATTACTTCAGAGTAATACAGAAAGCGACTTCGATGTAATGTTCCATATTACTTTGAAGTTAATATATCTCGATTTACTATATTTATCTTTATTTCGTGAGGTATCCTCATCTTTTCTTTCGAAGTCTTCCATCACCAAATATTCCGATTCTCCGGAATCAAAAATAAATGTTACCGGTTTCTACAGATGTCTGCGCTGACTGCTGCGGATTCCCATTGGTCGCGGCACTTGATGCTGTGTGAGATTTTATAATTATAGCTCTGTTTTATATGCTGTGTGAGATTCTACAATCATAGCTCTGTTTTATATGCCTTGTTCTACATACCTAGATAGCTTCCAGATCAAGCGTTCCTTGCGGTCTCTAAAGCGAAAATTTATGATGCGTTGATGGCCTCAACGATTTCGTCGGTGGTAATAATGGTGGTCCAGCCCTCTGACGAGGTCCAGACGCACTGTAGCGAAGGATGAAATGAAATCAATGTTAGATTTTGTTTTTAAGAACTCAGCATGACACTTCAGTAACACCTCTGTACGATTGCGACTGTTTTTTTAGAAATAGTAGGTACACCTGTCATTTTATTATTTTCATTTACTTTTCCTACAGAGAGGAGGGGAATATTGAGAAAATTAGGTAGATCACCCTCAACCGTTTGCACCTTATACCGGATGCATGCTAGGACGGGGCCCTGCAGAGCAAACCTCCACATTTGCCTCAGTCCGACGCGAGTTCATTTGAACGGCACTAACGATGGTCGGAGCCAGCGAGCTGCCCCTCCCCCCTAACCTTTCAAATGAAGCTACAGCGACTTCATTATAAACGAAAAACTACCCTACCGACATTCGAGCTGAGCAACGAAAATACGCTACGCGATTCGGCCTCAGTAAAAATGGCAATATCCCGTTATTTGTATAAGGTTAAGGTATCGGCGAAGCCCGAAGATGATCGTCGCACAAAATCACAGACGATTTACAAAAGAAACACAAACGGGACATGCAGACACTCCGGAATGGACACAAACACAACCGCCTGGTTAGTGGTCCCTAATGCTGCTCCTAAACGGGCCACATTTTACTGTAATGGCCACTCTACACTTAGTCCGCGAATCGAGCGCGAAGCCGCGAAGGTGCGCGAACGCGTATTGTGGAGCCGTTTCGCATATTCTTCGCGGCTTCGCGCCCTGTTCCCCGATTTTTGTCGGTTTTCTGTCCCGCGACAAAGGGACCCCGAAGCGCGAACTTAGTGCGAACGCGCATAGTCTCTACACTCGCGTGCCGCTCACTGCTCAGTTGACTGTCGGCAGCGTCGGTGTGTAGTGGTGTCTGTTCCAAAATTACCGTAAACTGGATAAAACAATTTTAGCTGCAACTTCATGAATACTACTAAACCGAACACGTTTTTTGGGATGTAAATTGTAAAGATTATATGAAAAAATATAAAAATCACGACGCGTCATTAGCGCCATGATGAAAAAACATATATAAATTTTGAAAAAAGGGAATCCCTTGCTATCTAGTTACAGAAATTACAAAAGTAAAGTAAAAATTCCTACGTGAAAAAATCTCAGTTGGTTTGAATAGGAAATAATGAATGGCTGATATAATTTTGTTTTTGCTTTTAATATATTCATAATTATAGTGAACTATTGCGCACAACATGAGGGACGCAGTTGAAGTTAATTTGACGTTCATCTCCTTCAAACGCGCGAACTATAATCGCGACTGTTGTCCTTGGCGGTTTGCACGTCTAAACAAAGCCGACAAAAACATTGTAGTAGTTGAAATCGGTCCACCAGAGGGCGCGCTAGTCATACTTTAATCTCTAAATATTGCAGTTAGAGTTGAAATTCGGTACACAGATGCCTTGTTGGACCTAAATCATGTTGTAAATCACGCGTTTTGGTTAGAATATCTCGTATACTAGCGGCGCAAAAAATAACACCGTATTTAAGACAAATACCATTTTAATACCACGGAAATACTACAAAATACTAAAACAACTACTTTTGCTATCATAGTCACTTGACACAATTACTGGGGCGGTGGTGGCAGTGGGAATTTTTCAATTTTTCTTTCCGTTAGGGCCTTATTTGGACCGTTAGGACCTTATTACCTATTCCGTTAGGACTATTAGGTACGAACATTAAAAAAATATTAGCCAAATCGGTATAGCCGTTCAACCTAATATGCCATTACCAACGAACAGCATTTAATTTTTATTTATATAGATAGTGAATTGATATGGAGAATATCTTTCAATTGGTATTCATATCATCAAAAACATTCAGGCGTATATATCTAAAGTGTCACGCCTATTGAATTGACGTCGAATCTACATTCTCGTATTTTTTTTCGGTTTTAAATTTCATTCATTCATTCATAAGCCACTGCGACTGGTATGATTTGTCGAGCATTGTTACCCGTGTACGAGACAAAATTATGGGCCATACTTTTGCAGAAATATTGCTGGAATGGCCAAGATATATATTTTTCAGCCATATGCTGCAATAAAATGTTGCAGTGATAGCCTGTTTCATTTTATCGAATAACCTGTTTCATGTTATAATAACTGGCCATCCTTACAATGTTGCCATAATTTCTACGCAAAATCTCATGTTTTGGTGTAATAGAACAGTTTCTAGTAACTAAACGCCTTAGTATCGTCAATAAAAAAAAAAGGGACATTTTGTTTTTGGCGTTTGGTGTTTGCGAGGGGTAGTGTTTTGGTAGTTTTTTTAATGAAATTCTCGCTAAAATGTAACTGATATTGTTTTAAAATATGGAGATTCCGGTGCAAGTCGCCGTGCGATTGCGACCGATCGTAAGCGACGATTCAGTGCAATGTTTTTTAACGAATCCAACGGCACAAATAGTTTTGTCGCATACCGGGCAATCCTACCAGGTCAATCAAGCTCTGCCATTCAACTGCTCACAAGAATACGTCTATTCTTCGGTAGTTGCAACCCAGTTGAGCTGCTTTTTAGAAGGATGTGATACGTCGTTGGTTTTATTGGGACAGTCCAACACTGGCAAATCGTATACACTTCTGGGTCCAAGTGAGTAGTTATGGTTTTGATAATATTTGTGAGTAGGCCCAGGCGTTTTCAGGCTGTCGAGCGGTCAAATAAAAAGGGCCACTTGTCTGACGTGAGAAACGGGTCGGTGCAGGTTTCATTACGCCAAAATAGCCTGTTAGTGCCTTCATCTCTTTACTAGAAAAATCGGGCTCAATATCCTGGTCTAATCAAGCAGGTGGCTAAGCAACGTGAAAAGGGTGTCCCAGAAGTCGACGTCAAGCCGGAAACGGGTGATAGGGCATACTAGTTTTCAGAAAAATATAAAAAAGTTATCTTCTTCTTCTTGATCAGCGCGCATTCGCCCACCGTTGGGCATACGTCTATCTTTCGAAATGTAGGCATTTGTCACTTCTTTAATGCCTATATCTCGCTTATTTATTGAGTCTAGAAAAATATTATTGCAGTTTTGGAATCAGCGTGATGAATATAGTGGGGTGATGTTAAAACATCAACAATGTAGAAAAGGTACCATTACTAGATCAGAACCTAGCAACTTGCGGTGTCAACTACAACGGGCGAGCCCGTCACCACAGGACGTTTTAACGATTTTCTCGTTCTGTCACCCTGCAGTGAACGTAGAAGACTTTGGACAGAACAAATCCAACGTCCAGCTACGTCACAACCCGCAAGAAGCCAACGCCTTACCGCGAGATAGCCAGTGTTACCTGGCGGGCCGACCCTCGCGCCCTTGCTTCCAATTGTGACCAGATTTCTCCGGTCTCTTGATTGGTTCCGAGTTCGAGGTCGCTTGCGCGGTCCTCTCCCTTACGAAGCGGTGAAACGGTGTGCACCGAATCTATCGCGGACCAAGGCGTCCTTTGCCCGACTCTGAACCGGGATCGGATGGCCAATGGTCATTTCAAGAGCAGTCGCCGTAAGGTAGACAACCACCCCCGCTCTATAGGAAACAATACAGTTCCCAGACTCCCCCGACTGTTAGTCGGAGAGCACAGTCGATTGGCTTGCGCCGCTCGGTGCGCAGACCGTCCAGGAGCGCCAGAGGTTTGATTCCCCGGGGAGACTGGTTGACCCAGTGTCCTACCCAGGTTCGCACCCCATGCGTGGAGGCCATCGGATGGGTGTTGACCCGTGAGTGTGACCGACCCTGAACACATGGGTCATCGTGGCCACCTCATCATGGGCCCGTTAGCTCCAACAGAACCTAGCAGTCCAGTCTAGGTACCGATGGTAGTTGGTGGGTGGGGCAGGTACAAAATCCAAGGGCATGTACGGTGGCCCGGTCTATTTTTTCTGCCACCAAAAACTCAAAGCTTAGCATGCTCAATAGGATTTTTTTGCAGAAAGTTCGATAGGCTGAAATGCCATCGAAATAATGGAATAGGAACGTCCAGTGATAAAGAGGCTTAAAAGGAAAATACCTCAGGACCTGATGTAAAACTTCAATTGCAGATTGGGCATAAAATCTTTAAACCATCTTAATACAACACAACAAACACAGAATATCCCGCACTTGTGTCATAAGGAGAAAACCTGCCTTGTTTCTTATTTAAAATTAAATAGTTTTATGTATATTAACATTGTGTTATTTCTTTTTACCAGATATAGAATCTCAATTCCACGAACCAGAACAGGGTATAATTCCAAGATTCCTACGTGATACTTTTGCCCGATTAAATCAGCTGCCAGATCGAAGTTTTATTCTGCACATTACATGGATGCAAGTAGTTCAAGAGTCGATCGTCGATCTTCTCGGATCGGGTTTAGTCAAATGCACAACGGTCAACGAAGCCTTGCACTTTCTACAATTGGGTCGGCGGGCGCAATCGACAAAACCGTCCCATACAATTTTCACCGTTAGCATCGAGCAGAAATGGGTCGACGCCGGCGGAATATTATATCATAGATTGTCGACGGCGAGTTTTTGCGAGTTGGCAGCATTTCCAGAGCCGAGCTTAGCTGCGGTTGAGAATGTGATTAAAACGTTGATCTCTCCGGCGAGCGATGTTCCTATCGGCTACGAGCAGTCGCTCATAACCGCGATGCTGCGAGACTCGCTCGGCGGTCGAGCATACACATGGATCATATGCTGCGCAAGCCCTCTGTTAAAAGACGCACACGAAACGTTTAAAAGCTTGGAACTAGCGTGGTGTTGCCAGGGTATTAAAAATTTCGTCACTGTTAATAGTTTTGCCGATAATAACACGCAGGTTCAACCGGAGAAGAATTTTCAACAGGCGCCCGAGACGGTATTAGGTCTACAGTTCGCCGCCGAGCAATGGATTAAGTTAGTTAATAATGCGGAAAATATATTTCATCAGATTCTACGAGCGAAAGTGCTCTCGGAAGAGGATTGCTCGCAGGTCACCGAATGGTTGATGTTGAAAGCTGAGTGCAATGAGTGCTTAAAGGAGGATGTAATTGGAAATGATGCGCGGAAGCAAGGATTGCCGAGGATAGCCGAAGATACGGAGCCGAGCGAACCGTCCGATTCTGACGATGAATCCGATTCATCCGTCAATCGGGATGGGACTGCATTCCGCGACAAACTAGACAAATACATGGAGTATTTTCGCGAAAAGACTGATGAAATAGTATCCGATAAAAACGACGAATATTTAAAAGAGAAATGCGACACGGCCGCAACGCAGGATAAGCGGAAGGGCAGCGCGCGGGAATCGCGCTACGACAGCAAACAAAAGAAAAACACCGCCTTGAAACACGTGTCGAGTAGAATATCGCACTTGGACGACATACTAAAAGAGAAATCGTCCAATTTGAGAAAATCTGAATTGTCAACGGAAAAAGAGATGATGTTGCGGAAGGAGATAAACAATTTGCGGAAGACTCGAGAGTGCTTGCACAGCGAGCGTTGCAGTTTGGGGATCAAGCGAAAGACCCACAAATCGCTGTCTGATTCGGAGGAGAGAAAACTGCTGGAATGCGAAGAAGCAATAGAGGCGATCGACACGGCGATAGAATTTAAGAATGCGTTGATATGCGGGCGTTCCCCATCGGAAATGTCTGGGGCCTCGACAGGGAGAGACAGCAAATCGTCGCAGGGTTCGAAAGGCGATTTAATGCTATTGGCTAGGCTTGATAAATTATCGCACGATGAAACGAAAACGTTGTTATATAAATATTTTCAAAAGGTTGTTGATTTACGAGGTGCTTGCGCTGCGCTGGAAGGAGTCGTAGCTACAGCGGTCAACTCTGAAAGAAGCGCATGTCCTTGTATGCAAATACAAACCGGGCGAATGGAGCATGCGAGGAGGAACGCTAATATATCTACTAGGTAAGTATCTATGAATTTTTCTTTTTCCTATGTTCGGACCATCTCGATCTCACCTAGCTATTACGGCTAATGCTCAGCATATATAGATAAGTTGCTCAGCCATATCTTGAATGCTTTTTTTTTAACAAGAACAATGGTTTCAATGCCTTGTTTCTTTTTCATCCATAAACTTATTTACTGCTTTAGTTTTAGTTTTTTACTCTTAATAGTTGATATTGATATGGGTTTATAGTTTGGTGATATTTTCTACATATATAGTAATTTGTCTATGACCAGGTAATTCAACCACGTTATTTGCTATTTTGAGTTTAACATGCTATTTTTTTTTAGAATAGGCCCTCAGGCCATCTTAATATCGTTGACAATACAATAGTGTACTTGTTTATGTGTCGGTTGGGCGATGGTTATCGAACTCCTTGGTCCAAGAGTTAACCCTTGGAGTAAATGGGTATTTTCATGGATGCATCTGTCTCTTTTGCAGGATTTTCGGCGACATCGACCTTAAAGTACTATAACTACGAAACTACTACACCAATCATAAAAAGAACAACTGCACAATGATTGCATTGAAATTTCGAATATAGAATATTGAAATATCATTTTGTAAAACAATTAGATAATTATGAATAAATATGAGAACGTCAAAGAAGTGAAAAAAACGCGGAACCAGATCTGGTCGTATCATACTCAACGGATAAATGTTTCAGAACCAGATTTGGTCGTATCATACTCAAGGGGTTAAGGCAGATAACCAAATTGGTTATGACAGATCTAGTTGGAAAAAAAACTGTGGTGCTCTGAGACCAATATGTATAAACATATTATATTGTAAGATATGGTATGTGATCAATCTTAGGCAAATCTCACAAAAGCGGGTCCCGACTTCTCTCCCTTTATCTTGCAACTATCTGTGTAAATGCTTATCTTCTCTGCTGTTTTGAGTACCTAATAATCACTTTATTTTGCAGGCAATATCATCAATTACAACGAATAGCAGGTCCGCCTGCGGTCAAAAGCAATACACACTTAGAATCCTTAGTAATGCAGGATAACTCCTGCGATGAAGCCTTGAAAATGGCCGAAAGGATGCATCAGCTTGTGAAATATCATCGGGTATGTTATGTTATGTAGTCTAACATCTTTAGACAGTAAAGAAGTGTCAAATGCTACATGCGAACCCGCCACCCTAGGGAGTTATGCCGACTTGCCATCTTATCTCCCATGGGATGAAATGCAAAGGCTTAAGATCGACAGTCAAACCACGTCAACAGCCCATAAGAGCATAATGCCTTACCGCGAGGCATTGGGAAGTGCTACCCAGCGAGCCTCCTCGTGCCCTTACTATCAGATTTGGACGAATTTCTCTATCCTTCAGTCTAGTCACAGTTTCGAGGTCACTTGCGCGGCCTCTACCTGTCGTTAGTGGTAATTCGTAGATCGAATTTGTTGCAGACCGAGGCTTTTTTTGCCCGTCAAGCTCACACGGGATCAGGTGGCCAACGGATCGTTTCTAAAGATAGATGATGCCAGGTCAAGAACTACCCTCGCTTCTTTGGAAACATACATTTCCAGACTCCCTCGGTTATTTGCCAGATTGCGCAAACGATTGGTTAACGCTGCACAGTGTGCAAACCGCCCAGTTCCGCTCGAGGTGTTACCTTCGATCCCATATGCCTACGGCTGCAGGTTCAGGCAGAGTTCACAGCGGTCCTTCCAAGTTGAATCACTCTTCGATGAGGCTACTGGAAGGGAGCAGAATCGTGAATTGACCCAACCTAAGAAAACACAGACAGACCATCAGGCCCAAGCTGGACGAAACTATTAGGAACCAGTAAGGGGTGAAAAGTGGACTCCAGTCTAACAACCGTCTGTGATAGGTTAAGAACAACTATCTTGCCGCATGCGAACATTCACATCTCAAAATTTGAAGTTTGCTATGCCACTCAAAACTATGCCAAAAAAAGTTTTGGCATAGTTTTTTACGCAGGAAGGTTGGCTTCCGACCGGTTAAAGACTTTGGTCCCTTCAGAAAAATTAAGTATAACATTAAATGTTATACTCATTCACTTTCGAAACTATAAAATTTGAAATGTGTAAAATGCGTTTTTTGATATTTTCTGGGAAGGATTTGATTATTTTTCTGAAGGGACAAAAGTCTTTAACCGGTCGGAAGCCAACCTTCCTGCGTAAAAAACTATGCCAAAACTTTTTCGTCAATTTTATAAATAAATATTAACAATACCGTATTTTCATGAATGCCCTCTTGTTACCTAATAATTAATCTTGTTAGTCAAGTATATTATATATTTATATAATATATATGAGGGCCAGACGAAAGGGCTACGTGCGGATCTGTCAAACGACGCAAAATGCCTATAGACATTATTGGCATCTGACCGGTTAAAGAGATGAAGCAGGGATTTGGCTGGCTGGCAACGAGCCACAACTCAACCTCATGAAGATGAACAGTGAATCTTTCACTGGTAGCTTTTGGGGATATTTGATTCCCGTAGTTCTACTATAAGGGTCGTCTTCCAAGTTGTATTTGGATAGAGGACTATGCAACCCAGACTTTTAGGGAAATGATACTATGTAGGGCCACAATATACCGAGAGAACAGTAGACGCACTCTCAAGCGACAGGGGACTGCGGGGATAGGGTGCGAGGGAAGTGAACAGAGGGGTACGTCTAGACGAATGCATTTGGTTAGCGTTACGCGCATGCGAATGATGGCAAATTTCTCAAAACATTTGAATATCGCGTTGGCGGAGTAGTAGACATGTGGCGGCCATATACAAACCCTTGGACTCGTAACGTAGCTCACTTCGTTTTCAATTTTTTTTCTAAGAGACGCTGCTGTCTGGTATACCGTGGTAAGGCTCAGCGGATGAATAAACCAAACTGTATTAGGTGCTTGGAGGATATGTCAAACCCCTGCAGTTCACAAGAGCTACTTAATTATAACCTTTAGAACAGTGGTTCCCAATTAGTTTTTCCTGCGTACCACTTCAAGAAAAACCTCGAACTCACGTACCCCTTACTGCAGGAATGATAATTAAAAAATTAAATCAGTTTTTTTTTACATTTAGTACATCTAAATATAGTTGATAACGGTGAACATTAGTTTATTGTGACAGACGTGCACGTTTTTCTTTGCACAATTCTGAAACAACTTAGTCAAGAGATTGCCATGCGTACCCATTGATGCAACTTCGCGTACCCCTGGGGTAGGTGTAACACTAATTGGGAAACACTGCTCTAGATCATGAACAAGTAGAGATGTACATATCAACCTTGGTCTAAGGCTGACTTGCAGCGAGAAAGATGACTGGTCTTAGATTGTGTATTAGATTGCTTACCCCTATAGAACATTTTGGTAACCATTTTTTGGCGCTGCAGGTGCAGGAAATGCAGGTGGCGCTGTTAGCATTGATGTCGAAAGTAACAGCAATTTATTTGTCCATCTATAATAACATTGATAATGAATGTTTTTTTATAAAGGGCTGACTGGTTATAATGAATGGTTAACTGATTATAATGAAGGCAGGCTGATTGATAATGAATGGTTTTTTATAAAGGGTTGACTGATTATAAACACCCAATAATTTAACCAGCCATAACAAAAGTAAAATTCAATTATTAGTACTATCTATCACATTTTTTATATAGGTAAGGATGTCATCAATATATGGCATTCTATCTAGATAGACTTAATAAGTCTATCTGAATAATAAAGTGCATAATTATTACGTATAGAAACCTGTATAGCAAATTAAAAATGGTCATCCTTATGTAAATAATATTAAAATAACAAGTAAATATATTAAAAGGAATAAAAAACACGACTGCCGTTACAAATACTGAACTACTGTATTCATAATTATTTTTATTACTGGTTTTTTATGAAATATTTGTGGTTTATGTATTTGTCCATATAGATAGATACATGTATATTTTTGGAATGTTTTCAATCAGACCTTTCATTTGACACGAAACACTATATTTATGTTAATTTTATGACATTTGGAGATTTCGACATTTAGGCAACTATTTACATGCTATTTAGACAGTTAATACACTCAGGATGACATAACGATTCTAACAATACCACATACTTCTAAATCGGTTCGAGCATTTAGAAGTTATGGTGGAATAAAGAAGCAGAAAACATACATAGATGAACCCTAAACACATTACACTCCTTTTTTTTTGTTGGGCGGTCGTGTAATAAGATTTTATTATTTTATATAGTATAGGCATTTCAAGAGCGCCATCTACAGTGTTATCTATAATGTTTTATGACGAAAGTTGCCGAATTGAACAATATAATCTATTTTAGGAACATAATCTACATTACCGCCATCTACATTTTGCGTTTTGTAATAAAATACTGGTTTCCATATCGTAGTAAACCCTTGGGTAATCTAATACACTCCATAATCAATAGCGGCAGCAAAATCGAGTCATTTAAAAAAAGTATTAAATAATCTATTTAGTGTTTTTTTTTTCAGGACACAACGATTCCTAATCGCCAGTTACGGCAGCTGATGCCAGCAACCACTTTACCTACAGCGAAAGTCACAAGGTTAAGAAATAAGCTTGTTATTATTCAGGAGGATAGATCCAACTACTGATTTTTTACAACTTTGTTCGAATTTTATTAAAATTAAATAATTATAAGGAAGACGTGTCGCAATGTTTTAATTTTCGGCAGCAGCAGGTGATGGGCATCTGCCGACTTGTATACGTTTCTACCTGATCAGTACCGACTGGTTTTGTTTACAAATTTGACTTTCGCGGCCTTTCTTGTTTTTTCTTCGAGGCTACTTCACGCAGCTGGTTTGCTGGCGATTTATGGTTGCCGCAGCTGTTCGACCGGCTCTCGGAGGAAATAGGAGGAAGAACCGACCTCCGATTACAAACAATAAATAAAACGTATAAAAAATAATTGTATGTAGGTATGTATGTATGGTACAAAATAAAGTTATATTTCACCTTTTATTTTTATTTCGTTTGGTATTTTCCGACTGATTTGGAAGTCGACGAAGTCGCAAATCTTAGTGTTTTTTGTACGCTCGCAGTCGGTCTGCCGCCAAACGACTCTCCCGAAAGATATTCAACGCGTTTATTTTAATTTTCTAAAATAAACGGCGCGTTCTGATTTATTTCGCGTTCGCAAAAACATTCGAATTGGCAATAAAAATGATTTGTCAATGAGTCGACTAACAAGAGTCAAATCATAGTCGCTAGAGCCGAGTACTACTAACTGGCTGTATATTTTTTTTATTCAGTACGCACGCACTGCGCATACGGCGCGGGCTGTCTTCTTTTTATTTGTGTCCGCGGGGAGTTATGGCCGTGCTCTAAATTTTTCGTTGTCGTTTTTGCCGCGTTCGGAATCCAGTCAGAAAACAAAACATCGATTCTTGTGTTAAATGCGTAAAACATGGAGGATGAACTGCGATGTTTCGCTTGTAAGCAAGTTTACTGTGAGCCTGTGCTTCTTCCTTGCGGACATGCTTTGTGTCGATCCTGCGCTGTCGGTCTGCAAGGACCCGTCGGAGAAACGGACAGCAACTCTTCGAGTTCAGGATCCGGCGATTACCAGGAGCCTGATAAATTGTCCTTGCTCAGTGAAGCAGACAGTGGAGTAGTCTGCGGCTCCAGGCCGAGCAGTTTCGCTGGTACCCCAGCGAACGTCGCCTTTTCAACGACGACATATTCTCTCAGCTGTCCAGTGTGCAATAAAACAGTGTACTTTGACGAGCATGGCGTTAACAACCTTCCCATATACCGGGTCATGCGAACAATCGTCGAACGCTATGCAAAAGGAAACGAACGGATCTCAAAGTCGACAAAGCCCGCCGTCACCGAAGCCGCTTGTCAGATGTGCGAAGGGGAACGCAGAGCGGCGGCGGTGCGATGCGAACAGTGCGCAGTGCGGTATTGTCACGAATGCAGGGAGGCCTGGCACCCCGAAAGGGGACCTCTCGCAAAGCATGTCTTGAGAGGAATACACGAGACGTGCGAAGAACACGATTTAGCGCTCGCTATATATTGCATAGGATGTCGAAGCGCCGGGTGCACTCAGTGCGCTGCAGAAAGACACACCCACCACATTGTTCAACCGTTAGCTAGCGCTGCTAGAGCTCAAAAGGTACTATTTGATTACAATTAACATAAAATAACCAGTAATAAGTTAAAACATACTTTTGAAGACACAGACACTGGTTGTGACAGCTGTTATTAACCCCTCTTATCGCGGGGTAAAAATTCAGCCGTCACTTCTGCGAGTGATAGTTTATATTGGATTTTATATCCAATATTGGAACGCTCACATTCCGCCGTAGGTAGGCTTGCAGCCAATGATGGACGGGTCACATCAGTCGGGTTAAAAACTTCCCATTAATCTGACGAGTGTGCCGAAAAAAGGGGGCTAGTGGATAGAATTTTACCGCATCAATTATGAATATTTTGGTATTTATTAGGTACTAGCTGTACCCGGACATGCGTTGCTGTGGCTTAGTCTAGTTATATGGAAAAAAGGAAAGGGACAGAACACGTTCCTAATATGTATGTTTAATTTGAAACTACTTGTGGACATACAATATTTTTTGTTGCTCCATTGTCTGCGCAGATATAGATATTGTCCGGTTTGCCGACTCTAGAACCCGCAACGTATAAGTGTCCAAGTGAGAAGCAATCCAGGTCTAGATTTTAACCACACAATTTTTAAGATTGGACATGAACTTTTTGAAATTTGGAATTTGTAATTAAAATCACTTAAATTAAAATGGCATATTTATTTATTTATTTATTTCCCAAAACATAATTAACCTTACAGATAAATCCAAATCGTTAATTATTTTTCTAGGGTATTATTCTAGACTATAACTATTATTCTACTATAGACTATTATTATTATTGTACTATATTACTATTATTATCATTATTATTCTACTATTATACTATTATTGCTATTGCTAAGTTCACCATCCAAATATCCAATTCTGGCTCAGGCGAACCCAGTGCATTTAGGGTACGAAGCGCCCGCACCGTGAAGCAGTGTTGAATGATGTTAGTTCTAGCTCGCGGTAACGCGAATAATACGAGAGTCCTAGCACGGCAGTAATTGACGGGTACAAACAGACCAATTCTTCTAAGGATGGTCAGATTATCAACGAACCCCCTAAGCAGTTTATGTATGTGGCAGATTGCCAACCAATCTCTTCTTACGCTTAGTGAGTTGTACCCAACCATCCCTAGAATAAATGCTGTAGGATATAGGAATGAATAATATCCATGCTGTTTAAAGTACAGGAACCTCAGAAAGCGTTTCTGTATACTCTCCGGCCTGGATATGTAGCTATTTTCGTATGGACTCCATATTGCCGCGTTGACTTCTAATCTGCTCCGAATTAGAGAATTGAATAGGAGGCACATGACAAATGTGTTGTTGAACTGCCTCATGTTCCTTATTACAAAACCTAGCAATTTGTAAGAATTATAAACTAGGGTGTAGATGTGCTGTCTGTATGTCAACCGTGAGTCAAAGGTCACTCCTAGGTCCCTTGTTTGATTTACTCATGATAGTGCCTTGCCATCAATGTCATAACTATGTACAAGCGGGGCGTCACCTCGCGAGTACGTCATGATAAAACATTTTCCGGTATTGAAGTATAGCTTGTGGTTTATGCTCCAAAGACACCGCAGTCTATGTCATCCTGCAGTAATGCACAGGATTCTTTACTGCCCGTTCTTGCGAATAATTTTAGGTCATCTGCAAAAATCATGCAGTTGCTAACCACGTCTGGCAATGTATTCACGAGCAAATTAAACAGTAATAGGCCCAGATTTGATCCCTGGCTCACTCCAGAGTGTGTAAAGTACAAATCTGATGTTGATGTCCCATATTCAACAAATTGCTGGCTGTCTCTCAGGTAACTGGCGAAGAAGTGCAGGAGTATATATGTGAGCACCCCACTGTTGCCAGTTCCCTGAGCAATATGTCATTATCGACCCGGTCGAATGCTTTTCGAAAGTCAAAATAGGCTACGTCGACTTGACAACCCCTCTGGGAGTCAAATTGTTCCGCTACGTATTCAGTGAACACCGAGAGGTTTGTAGTGGTGGAACGTCCTGGCCGAAAACCATGCTGAGCGTCGGATAACTTTCCACTTACCCGTCTATACAGATATTTGTGGCAAAATTGGCCGCAGATGAAAGGATCGCCACTGATCTGTAATTTCCCACGTCAGATTTCGCCCCCGACTTATGTATTGGGATGACGCGGCTAATTTTCCATTTTGACAGATAGATACTTAAATTGAAAATGTGTAGTAAGGGTTCAACCAAAATAGATTGACATGCCTTTAATATGTATGGATGAATACCGTCCGCATCAATGGACCGTTTAGGCTTTAATTTTTTGAAGGCACAAGCAACATCCGCGAAACTGAGTTCCTGGATGTCGACGCTATCATTCCAGCTATTAGCCGATATACCAGCCTCGGCCTGGGACACTTCCAAAAGCTTTTGCCATATCGCCACAGTCGTAAGAAGTGCCTTTGTGCGTTATAGTCTGCTGAAATGATCGTTGGCGTGACTTCTGATATAATCATTGGCGTGACTTCTGATATAATCATTGGCGTTGGAATCGTAGGGATGCGAGGAATGAGGACATCCACCTTTGAATGGCTCTGTCAAGAATGTTGCTTCTACGACGTTGCTCACAATTTTTTTTACTGCAAAGATTTGACTGTTTGATATTTCGCAATATGATAATTGGCATGCCGATTTTCAATTGCAGTACGTGTAGTGGCATCCCCGGCAGATCGAGTAAATTCAAAAATTCTGTTGGATAATGAACTGCTTTACCTGCTTCCACAATAGTGTCGAAGGACTTGTATGCGACTCCTTCGCTTCGAATGTTAGACTGAATAATAATTTAAAGTTCTTGGCAGCAAGAATAGGTCGTTTACTCAGCCGATCGTGATTATATATGATGCAATGAAATTCGTAAAGAGATCAGATCGACCGGCACCTTTCCGTCCCTAATTTCTAGCGATTGGTGTGAGATTATCTCGGCTGGTCGATCGCTTTTTAGCTGGACATGCATATTTGTAGTTTATTTCAATGTCTACGTGTCGTTACTGCAATAAACGCGTTGTCCATTTTCTAGATGTACTGTTACTTGAATGACAGCTGGACTTTGTTAATGTATGTGAAATGAAAGAACTAACTCTATACAGCTTTATTGCTGCTTATGTATCTTCCAGACTGATACTGTGCGATTCCATCGATTTCACCGTTTCGCTTTTGTATTGTTGCTGATTTCCCGCCAAATTTATATGCCTCTTTCTATTCTTCATATATGAGACTACAGAGTACTTGCATAATTCCGAAAAGTAATTTCTATTCACGCAGATGTAAAAACCACGAATGCAAATTTTAATATTTCTGCTATGAATCTTCATACCGTCTCTTTTCGGTCTTTGCATTTTTGCAAAACACGTTTAAAAAAATATGGCTTTCAATAGATCAATCACATGTCGACATATTTTGAGAAAAGAAAATAAATTCGACGAAAGGATTAAAAAATTGAAAAATAATTTGAATTTAGGAAAACGTTTCAAGATTCACATCGGCAAGATTTAGATATTTACATCTTTCCTTATAGCTGTAAAATTTATTTCTTTGATCAGTTTTACACTTCCTTCGAAATATAAATAGATACCTACTCTCGTACTCGAGTACGAGTTACAGTATCGGTCGTACAGGATATTATTCTGTTTCCAGACTGAATTATCGCAAATACTTCAGCAGCTTTCGGAACAAGCCAAATCTATCACGGAGTACATTCAGAAAACCAAAACTATCGGAGAAGCAACGACTGTAAGTATTCATCGAACCGAGATGAAAGCGACCAGATTTGAAATTGCGAAAGTTAAGGTGCGTCTTTGCAGGAGCCGGGTTCCGGGTTGGAGGCGACCGCGAGCTCGGAAATAGAGTGTCTGATGCGAGCGCTGAGGCAGCGCAGCGCGGCGCTGGCGGCGAGCGCGGAGGCGCGCGTGCGCGGGCGGGCGGGCGCCGCGCGGGCCGCCGCGGCCGCCGCCGCCGGCCGCCTGCACGGCGCGGCCGCCTACCTGCACTTCTGCGTCGAGGCCCTCAAGGACACCGACGATGCTGCATTTTTACAGGTATCGAAATGCCAATCTTTCAATCCTTTACCACCTCTAACTACCTTATTTTTATTGTGCAATAAAGAGATTTTAATTCATTCATTCATTCATTCATTCTAACTAACCTGAACAGGGTTAACAATTTTATTGTTTTGATGATGTTCGTATTAGTACAAATTTAGTGGAAAAAACTTACCGGCTTTACTCTGGGGGGAATGTCCAAGCCAGTTAAGTGTACCGCTAGCTGTAATTATGCAGCAATCAATCACATCAGGGAAATTAACTGCAGACTGGAAACGCGCAATTGTAACTCCTATCTATCGAAAAGGAGATAAGCGCACTGCTTCAAATTACCGTTCCATCGGCTTAACTTGCATTGCTTGCAAATCCATGGAAAGAATCATCGCAGCAAAATTACGCAAATTTATATTTCAAAACAAAACTGTTCCGAATGAGCAGCATGGTTTCATTTCCGGGGGCTCCACCGTCGCCAACTTACTTCTTTGTCTCGACCGCTGGACTGGGATGGGGGTATACTGACCGATGTTATATATCTCGACTTCGAAAAGGCCTTTGACAGAGTTCCTGTAAGAAGACTTCTGCAAAAACTTGAACATCTCCGACTTCGAGGGAAAATTCTAACTTGGATATCAGACATCCTAACTGGTCGCACCTTCCAAGTGAAAGTAGGCGACTTTAAATCTGATTATTTCATTTTATCCAGTGGAGTACCCCGAGGGTCAGTGCTGGGTACAGTTTTGTTCACCTTGTATATTACCGATCTTCAAGTCTCAATCGCATCGCAGAGCAGCTTTGTAAATCCTATTCTATGCAGTGGACAGCTTCAGCAAGACCTTGACAAGATTAAAGTATGCAAGGAAGATTGGTTGCTTACCTGAGAAATGTGTAGTACTTCATATCGGGAAAAGCAACCCCAACAAACAATATTTTCTGGCAAATGCCCAATTGATGATCTCAAATGGGAGAAACACATAATTGCAATTGCAAAAAGAGCCAACTCAACTCTACTCTCTATCTAATAAGGAAGGCTTTCCAACATTTGTCAATAGAGGTTTTTATCAAGATCTACAAGGCATATGTGAGACCTATTCTTGAGTATAGCTATCAGCTCTGGAGCCCCTACTTATGCAAAGATGTAGATATCCTGGAAAAGGTTCAGCGAAGGGCAACCAAAATGCCAGTGGGCCTGAAGAATAGGAATTATGAAGATCACTTGGAATTACTACTCTCAAACAAAGAAGACAAAGAGGGGACCTGATTGAGACATATAAAATTTTAACAGATTATTACGATGTACCTGAACTGAAGAATATTTACAAATTCAACTTCAACACAAATCTTCTAGGTCAAAACAAAAAAGTTAACCGTGCAAAATTTTAATCTAATCCTTTTAAGAACGTTCTGCAAAATAGAGTGGTAGACATGTGGAATAAACTACCACTTGAAGTGATCAGTGCAAGCTCTGTCAATCAATTTAAAAAGTTGTTAATATTGTCTATATTATATTATTAATAATGTTTAGCTTTGCAAGATCTGATCTGGACGTATCAGCAAAGCTGCCTGTCCAGAATAAATAATAATAATAATAATAGTAAAAATAATAAATGCTAACTAAGGCTCCACGCTTTGGCGGTTAAGTAATCTAAGCCAAACTTTTGACCAAAAAGAGGTTAATAAACCATCCTGACCAGAATTATATTATAGATGAAATAGTCTGAGGGTCATTTTCCTTTTTGCTACTGAAAACTTTACAGTTGTTTAACTTTAACCTCCCTTACCTTTGGGTTATTATTAAAAAATTAGGTAAATCCTTGTTTTTTTTTTCATTACATTTCTCAATAAAAATACTTGTTTAAAATATACCAGACAAAATATATAGCAATGTATATAAATCTAAGAGTCGAGCAGAATGTTTATTTTTCATACGCTTTACATTTCACTTGGTACTGTTTGATCCCCTTTTTAGATGTAATCATGGTATTTCCCAAAAAACGTCTTCAAAAGACGCTCTAAAGAACAGTGAAAACCACATTAAAATCCGTCCTAAGGATCTGGAGTTTATCATGATCATAGAGACAGACAATTTTAGAGGCCTTATTTATTATGGTTTTTATATTCCTGTCCTTATGTTATTTAAAAAAAAAATTAATAGAAAAAACAAATATGTGTTTTAATAAGAAAATTAAATATTGATGAATCCTTGGATTCTGATTTGTAATCCTGTAATCCTACGGGATTGATAGAAGTGTGCGGTACTGCGAACTATAGAAATAATGCTTAAACAAATTTCTCACTCGGCAGGTCGGTTCGCTTTTGTCGGCGCGAGCGATGAACGAAGTGGAAAGTCTAGAAGCAGGCTGCGTTCCTTTGGCGCCCCCTCCCTCAAGACTTACCCTAGATACGCAACCCGTCCTCGACGCCATAGCAAACATGAACTTCATTGAATGCATGCGTAAGTTCTAGTATTATCGATAGTTTAGCTCTTTTGATATAATCGAATTCAGCCGTCTGATTTATAATTTGCTTAAATTGAAAGCTAACATGGAAACGGAGTTTATCAGTATCGGTAAGAATGCCAAATTCTTATTAATAAATATATTATTTAGCCAATAGAAACTTCCCTTTAATATCGTTGGGGTTCTAGCAAAAGGGCAAATCTCGGAAATTTACATTTTTGGGTTATAAATACTCTGCAGTTTTTATTTTCTCTAGCTGTCGGTCGAAAAATTATATTTCTTCTGGCATTTATACCCAAAAAGGCGTAAAAAAAATATGGTATGTGATATGATAGTCCCTGGTTATATTATTACAAGCGCCATGCATTTTCTGTACTAATATGCAGTTTTCAATAATGTCAACCTTTAATACATTGCTTATTTCATACAGCCTTTGCAATAAACAGACATTTTACACGTTTAAATTTAAAATGCGTTTAATTTTAAGGTTGATAATGTTATAATTATGAATCAAAATATATTGATGTTTACTTGTTATAAATATTTTGAATTCATTATAATTAAGAGTAACAGATTGTACACGATATTTTCTCGCTATCACTTTTCAGAAATATTAAGTAGAAATGTATTTTTTTACTTTTTTGTATATTTAGCTTACTTTTAAATGAATATGCTAAAATTATAGAAATCAGTCTGCCCATGTATTCTGATTAGAATATATTTTTTGGTATGAAATTATTATTATTATTATTTTATAGCATTAGCAGCTTAAGCTGATGCATGCATTTCACTTTTTTTTCTTATTTTTTAAATATTTGTCCAATTGGTTTTTAAATCCATTCACACTTTTAGCACAAATGACCTCCTGCGGTAGTTCATTCCAGGAGTCCAAAACTGTTCACCAAGAAATGTTTCCTCGGGTTAGAATTAAATCGTACAATTTTCGGTACAATTTTTTGATTGACTACCAGATGTCAGTTACGAGAATGCTGGGGCAGATATTGAATGCTTAAATATCAATAAAAAATATTGCATACATTTAGGTTCTTAATTAGTATATAGAATTTAATAACAAGTTAGTAACTCCAGCGAAACATGCGGTAAGAAATATTTTTCATAACTACAATGATTGAAATAAATTACTATAAACACTATAAGTAAGTGATGTATTAAAGTTTGACAATATTGAAAATTGCATATTAGTACAGAAAATGCACGGTGCGGCCAGGGACTGTATATGACTATGACTTTTGACTATGTTATAATAGTATGCTCAGTTAAGTCGCAGCTATAATGGGGTTCCTCAGGTTCTAGGCTGAATCGGTAAATTTTGTGACATTAGGAGTTCAGGTTGCGAGAGGAGATCGTCGGCGCCGTAGTTCAACACGCGAGAGAGAAACAAAGTTATGCAGCACGAAAGAGACTGTTATGTTCCAAATTTGAAAATGTAATCGGGCCGCTCGATAGTATGGGATATCTGATCGTTTTCTACTCCTGCAACGTGAACTCCCGATACTTCGAATCGATACTGGTTTTGAGTAGATTTTGACGTATTTTAAACCAAAAATTTGTTTTCGACGAGCCTGCGAGCCTCGGGGTAAGATGTTGAAAATTGCACGCTTGCATCGTACGCCGGGGTCACATTGCCTTCCATTTTACTAGCTCTATGCTTCTAAGCAAATTTGTTCGTAGATGATTTTGCGTTCCTCCAGTTGATAGTATTTTACTAAGTAGAGGCGGCTCGAAGAAAATTTTGTGATTTACATTATTTTTGAAATTTCGTCTCATCCGCGTTGGCAAGATCAAATAGAAAAGCTAAAATATAGCAAAAGACATGGGCTAAATGCACAGTTAATATTACAGGTCCGGGTGCACCTCAGCTGGTCCCGGAGGAGTGTGCGGCGCGGGGCAACGCAGCCACGCTGGTGTGGCGCCCGCCTCCGCGCTCCGATCTTCACGGCTACGTGCTGGAGCTGGACGACGGGCGCGGGGGGGCCTTCCGCGAGGTGTACTGCGGGGGGGAGGCCGCTTGCACGGTGCGCATCAACGCTAATTATCACTCATATTTCCAGGGCCCAACTTCCTAAATCTTACTTTTAATATTGCATTTGAACTAGCTCTAATCATTTAACCGTTTGCATTCGAGGCATTTTTGCTCTGACAAACCGGCGACTCGAAACGATTTGATTCTAAATTCGATTCTAATTATGATTCTAACTCTACATCGTCTCACACCTCATATTTTGTCACTACCTTCCCATATGGATTCTTTCGTTTCATAGCATAAGGCCTCTTGTCCACGCGCATTTTTTCCGCAATTAAAATCCTCGGTTAATTTGCCGCGTCTAAGCGCGGTCATCAGTGGGGTACGAATCACAATGGAAGTTTGTCCACGGACACTGCAGACACGGCGGACATCCGCCGCCGTATACACTGTATTTATCCCTCTGCGAGCTGTGTTTATTTACGGCAAAATTTGTATCAGTTTTGTATGGCAGCATATGAGTTTGTCCATGCACTGCACGTATTCATGGCAGTCAAGTATTTCGACCTTGATGTAGTTGTACGGTAGCGTGTGTAACGCGTTGTACGATGAAAAAAAACGTGTCGTGGACAAGGACCTCACGTTTTTTCCATGACGCGGCTAGCGAAGCCGTACGGTTAAAAAAGACTTGTCCTGAACAAGAGGGCTCGTGCATTGTGAATCAATGTAACTTACTCGTTCAAAGTTGAAAAATCGAATTCGTCCGAACCCGAACTGATTGATCTTCATTCATATTTATAGAGCTCGAAAACTTACTGCTATTCTCTTTGTCGAAAAAACAAGGCTAACTACGCTAAGCTAAGAATTGAGTGAGGACACAGGTCGAGCCTGGTCCTTGAAAGTAATTACCGTAGGAATATCTTATCACACATCGGAAATAAACATATCGAGTTCCAAACTACTCAGACGCCGTAGCGGTGCGGCTCAAGTGGACGCAATAAACCTTTCTTTCAGCCTGGGATGAGCGTAGAAGACTTAGAGACAATACAAATCTACTATTTAGCTAAGCCAACATCCCCGTCAGAGACCAACGCATTACGGCGAGGCACCGGGAAAGGTACCCAGCGGTCAGCCTCGCCCGGACTATAAGTTTTGCAAGGATAACTCCATCTGGAATTAACCATCAGGATACCTCCTTTCTCCCGACTGATTGCGGGACTGAAGTCGCTTGGACGGCCCCTACCTGCCGCATATTCAGCAGTGATTCAGTTTGAATCTATTGCTCACAATTGGCATCTTTTGCCCGGCTCTGAATTCAAGATCAGGTAGCCAATCGGTCGTTTCTAGAGTGGTCGATTACAGGTCAACATCCAGTTCCGCCGCTTAGGAGGCAGTATATTTTCATAGTCCGCAAACTCCTTCAGCAATTAGTCTGAGTGCACAATCGATCGGCATCGCTGAACGGCGTGCAAACGTCCAGTAGCGTCGGGAGGCAATCTCTTCGGGGAAAGCAATTCACCGGCCGTGAGGCCCCGAGACCCGAGAGTCTTGCTCGGGATAGCCTTCTGCACGAGGAGGCTACTGTATAGGCGCGGAATCATGAGTCAGAGCGATCCGAGAACGCGATGGATCTTACGGCTCAAGCTGCACGAAATCGTTCGCTACCGAACGCTACTTGGGACAGTTCGTCGTTCATTAGGAAATTCCTGCGATGTCATCGATGCGCCGGTGCAGTACGGAGATGCGACCGAGACATGGATCTCGGTCGATACCGTTATAAAATTCCTGAAAAGCGGGCGGCCGGCAGATTGTTAATTTTATCGTAAGTCTTTTGGGAAATTGTGGCGGTACGATGCTGACGCACGTCGAAATAAATATAAATCGATGCGAAATGGCGCCGAGGGCGGTGGAGACGATGAGGTCGAAGATCCAGAGGCGTATGCGGCGTTCGAAACGATAAAAATGTTTTTGCATTCGTATAAAATTAACGAGGCCGAGTAGAATGTCATTTAATTACGGTCAGAAATCGGATGAAAAGCAATCGAAGAAGATCTTTTTAAAATAATTTGTTTGTTTGGTGTTTGAGTGACATTTGTTATACAGTAATGTGAGGCGTTTGTGTAATGTTGGTAACGGTGCCAGGTGGCGGGGCTCCACTACGCGAGCGTGTACGCGGCGCGCGTGAAGGCCTTCAACGCGGCGGGCGACGGCCCGTACGGGGAGGCGCTGGGGCTGCAGACGGCGCCCACCGCGCACTTCCAGTGGGCCGGGGGGCCGCTGGGGGCGCCGGGGGGCCGCGCCCGGGGCGCCGGCTGGGCGCACGGGGTGGCCCTCGGCGACGCCCCGCTCGCCAGGGGCAGGCACTACTGGCAGATCAAGGTATATTATTATATCCCATTTTAGAAAAAAGATGCTCTTGCCGTCCCGAAACTTTCCCGTCGATGAACCGAGGATGTCGTCTCTTTCGATTTAAAATGGGATTGAAAGCGCGCATCACCGTAAAATTAGCCATCAAACGTTCGAATTTTGTAGGAGTGACGCGACGCAATGAACGTTTAAATTTCAAACGTACATTGCGCGATATCAAATGCGCGATGCTGCAAATTTAAATATTTCATTCCCCCCATGCGTTCGTATGGCGGACTTTAAATATTATTTGTGTAGCTCGTCTTTGAGATATTTTAATCGAAATTTCACAATGTGGTTTCGGCCCGAGGCATCCGCGTACTGGAGTGCTAGTCTCTAAGTCCAATATTTCGAGATTGAAGCGTGACTGGCGCGCTCTCCGGTGGATCGATTTCAACCACAATCTTTAATTCTGCCTGCATGACAAATTTCAGCTCAATCAGTTGAAGAGTTTTACCCTTCAGGCCTCGGCCCCTCGACCAATTGACAAGTTGCTGTCCAAAAAATTTTAGTAAAAATTAGTAAAAAAATTGAATTACGACACTGATTCTCATCAAAACATTAATTACTGCCAAACCACTGTACCCATAATTAAAATGAAACATATTAACATAATAAAACATAATAAAATAAAAGATATTAAATTAAAATAAAATTAAAACGGGGCCGTCACGCTGAATCATGTTGTGGTTAAGCGCTATTGAGGAGGGATACACACACAAATAGACTTCAGTCTGGAAATGGTCTTAATCGTCTCAGGAGGGGGATCCAAAATGTATACAAATCCATCTTTATTTATAAAAAACAAAATTCGTTTTTAAATGCAGTAGAACTCCAATTATCCGCACTTCGACTATCCGAATCACTGATTATCCGAAATTAAGACAGGAAGCAATTTAGAGGGAAACTTACTGTGATTCGCAAAGTAATGATTCTGTCTACGCGCATCTTTGTCCTTGGGGATGATGTACCAATGTACAGCACTTTTTAAGTACGCTTAATATGTAAAAATACAGCCTTTACATTTAATTAATACCTACTGATAAGAAATTTTGATATCAAATAGTTTTTCTCCTAATATATACAATAATTAATTAAAATAGACCCTTTTTTTTGGAATAAATCCAATTATCGGAATGGGGTCAGGTCCGAATCGATTGGGATAATTGAAATTCTACTGTACTTAATTTTACTAAAAAAAACTAATGAATTTTGAAACGCCTTTAGAAGATTCTTCGACTTATAAATTGAGACTGATATGTTATTTTTAAATTTGCTATTTGAAAATCGTACTCATTTTTATCAATGTTTCTCTGCGTATTTCTAATAATGTAATCGTCCGTGTAACATTTGTAGTTAAAATGTCCGTAATTACACTTTTTATTGGGATCGTACGATGCGATAGTTATCGTCATTCGGTCGTCGTATCCTTAATGCGGAGCGATGGTAACGGGGACGCGGCTGCGAAACTTCATAGGTGGCATTAAACGTCCCCGCGGTCCGGAGTGCCTTTAGGAAAAGCGTTCCGTGCCCCAGGTGGAGGCGTACGACGCGGACACGGACCCGGCGTTCGGCGTGGCGCGGGCCGGCGTGGCGCGCGACAAGATGCTGGGCGCGGACCGGCTGGGCTGGGCCATGTACTGCGACGCGCGCCGCTCCTGGTTCCAGCACGGCGGCGCGCACGCGGGCCGGCGGGCCGCCCGGTTGCGCCCCGGGGCGCGCGTGGGCGTGCTGCTGGACCTGGACCGCGGGGAGCTGCGCTTCACCCTCGACGGCAGGCCGCAGGTGACCGCTCTTCCAAACCGCCTAATCTAATGCCAATTTAATCTTAGCTGGAGTGCAGCCCTGACCCGTATTGCTATTGCGATATTACTATACTTTCTCCCGGCGATGTTGTTTCGCTCCCTCCCGGTAAAAGTGACATTCGGTTTTTTATGACGTTCATATAGAATTCCAGGTCTTCATATTGGGCGCTGATAAATACGGGTCTATATATTGTACGATAAAAAGTATGATAAATACGAACGGAGCCGCTGTGGAATTCGCCGATCGGAAGTCGGGCCCGTCCCGAAACTATCGTTATACTTCCGGAGGGTGAGCGGTCGACTTTGGATTTACGACCGGATGCGGTACGTTCGAGACGACTGTCCCGCCTCATTCTCTTCCCCTCCGAAACTGTAGAATTTAAGATGCGGCAATCGCAGTTTTAGATATTTTTTAAGGAAGGAATTGATTATTTTCCTAGAGAAATCGAGATGTTTAAAGAGATGAAACGGAAATTTGGCCGGCGAGCCTCGAGCGCCGACTTATCTTCCACCGTTCCGGGTGATGCCATTTGCGAGATAGTGGTATTTATTTAGTATGTTTTTGTGGTCTTTTAAAGATATTCTATTCCCATGGCACAGTTATTCTACAATAAAGGCCACCTTTCGAGATAGGGAGTAAAGAGTTATATCTGGACGGAGGGCTGTGCATCCAAAACTTTCAGAAAATTAAAATTGGTTAAAGACCGAATCGACCTTCATAATCCAATCATAAGCTTCTCGATTATTACGAAAAGTTTTGGAGTGGAATGTTTTTTACTTTTATAGCCATCCCACACAACATGTATTGGAAGAGGTTAATTGCCTCACGAATAACGAGAACTTGTCATGACAGTTATAGGTATACCGTCCTTAATCTAAGGCCTCCAAGCGACCAGCTAAAATATGTCTAGCTCTGCAAGGGGTATTTCTACAAAGGAGACATGAACTACCCCTGAATAGCTCCAACGAGCGAAGTTATTGGGATCTGTAAAAACATAATATACTGAAAGGCATTTCAATACAACATTATCTTCCAGTATATTGTCATACAACATTATCTTCCAGTATATTGGAGGAGGAATGCAAAAATCCCCAACTGTCTTCCAGTCATTCTGGCATTGAAGGCCAACAGCGTGAGCTATCGCTGTCGCGCGAGTTGTTGCTATCGTAATCTCCTCGCAAGAGTGACTTCTTGAGGTCCATATCGCTTATAGTTGTACTGCCATATCCCAAAAATTTTTGTGCCTATTGTGAACTGTTTTGATGATATTTACACAATTATCATACGTTCTTTAACTTAAGCAGAGATCTTCAAAAGCAATTCATAACCTTAATTCTTGTTTAGGGTGACGTCGCTTTCACCGGCCTGCAAGGCGTTTTCTACCCAGCGATATCGCTGAACCGTGGCGTAGAAGTAACCCTGGAGTCTGGACTCGAACCGCCTGACCTTGAAGATTTGGAACTGTCGGAAGAGGAAGAAGCGGAAACTCTGCTAGAAGATAACCTTGAACAGCTAAGCATCGACGGTATTGCTTGAGTCGAACTCGATAGCAGCGGTCCTCGTACTTAAAAATCAATATCAAAATTCCAGACTGAATCAAAATGAGGCTTTTATATTGTGATCAGGTTTGAAGGCAAAGTGACTAACGGGACATCAAATAAGCTTTACAACAGAGCAATTTAAAGTTTGAATTTTTCATTAAAAAACCATTTAAATTTAAAATTACCCAACCGAGTTGAGAGCGGATTGTATGGTTCAGGCCACATAAGACCTGAGAAAAACATCTGAAATGGGCGGACTTGTGAAGAAATAGATGGGGTCACTTTTGTAGGGTTTGACCAATAACAATCCAGCATTGATGAAGCATCTGGCACATTATTATGCGCCGGCGAGCGGGCGGATACTAAACTTCGATCGCAGTGTTCACACAGTAAAACTGTGTTTCTGCAGTGGTGGTATAAGGGTGTTAATGGTAAAGCATATTTAGCGTAACTCTCAGAGCGCTCTCACGTTGTAATTAATTGAATTTAATTTGGGACCTAAATAAAAAATGTGGCTAAGCGGGGCGCTAGAGAATTAACCAGTCAATATAATTAAATTAAAATAAAACCCACTTACCGCTTACATTGTAGGAGTAATCGCGCCTGAAAGTTCTCGAAATCAGTTTAAGGCCTGAATGTCCAAGGCATTAAGCAACTTTTTTGTCTAAATTATAAATTGGTTCCTTATCGAGGGATTTGCTTAAAAACTTTTTTTGATTAGTTCTTATATTTTTCACGAAATTCATAAAACAAAAGTTCTTCAGATATGGTAATTACCAGGTATCATGACACCTTAAAAATGCTAATTCTTCTTTACAGAACCTTCCTGTATTTTTAATGGATTAAAAAATACGTTTTTAGTCCAATGAACAGTTTTTCTCCTTCAGGTAAAAGTGTTGTCAATAAATTGATGAAAAATGTGACCTACAGTACCAATTGTATGAAAAATTGACCTACAGTACCGCGCGAATTAATTGGAAACAAAGAATATTTTTCTTCGAAAAGTGCTTTATTGGACATAAACATACAAAAACAGTACTGGTAGTTATAGATTGTTAGTTTAATATAGAATGTGTCCTCCTTTTGCTTTAATAACACCTTTCACTCTTGTTGGCATAGAATTTACCAGATTTTGACAGCTTCCTTTCAGTTCATCGCCCACTTCAAGAATGTCGGTTAATTAAAACTCACCTATATATCACTCATTTTCAACCAAAATGACTCATTAGTCACTTTGCCTTTCAACAGTCGAAACACAAACGGATATTTGAGACTGTATTAATTTATATATAAATATTTTAGGTTATCCGAGTGCTGTTTGTAAAAAAGAGAATAAGCGAAAGGGATTGTTATTTTGGTGTGCTGACGGTGGATATTCTATATTATGACAATGTAGTCATTTTGTATTTTTTTTTACAATATAAATATTTTAAGATAACTTATCCGAGAGTGTCTATTTAGTGTTAATATTCTTATTTTTAGCTTCGAGCTTATATTAAATGTACTTATAAATTTTTCGTAACACTGCCACGATCACTTTAATTTTCGTAAATGGCGTGGATGCCATATTTAATTTGTGTGCTTATTTTTGCTTTAAAATATAGTTAAGATAAGTTAGTTTATACGATTCGTACTATTGATTCTTGCCATACTGTTCTATACATATCCCATAGGTTAATAATTGAAGATTTGTATTAAATTAAGGACCATAATAATTATTATTGAAAGTATGTGTAACTTTATACAATATGGTGCAAATAGATATTAGTTGTCAAAGTTGTAATCCCGCCGATTTACAAACCTAATATATTGTGATTTTATTATTTATTTTATACCTACATTTAGATGTCAATTTAAATAAACAATGTATCAATAAAAAGGCCTAAAATAAAACTTTGTCTTTTTTTCCTAGATTAAAACTTACAATGAGCGAGTGCCATCCTGACCAGGTGCAAGTAAAATTGAATTTACTTACAGCATATTTTTTCATTTAACTCCTTGATAAAATAAATTAAACTAGAAGACTTCTCGTAAACGTAATTGTAACTAAAATTGTTTGTTTTAAACAGAAGGAATTGCTCAAGTAGCACAAATTGGCTATATAACGGTCACGGCAACGTTATCGCTACAGATTGAGTCACAAGAACTGGTCATATAAACGTTTATAAACGTCTATACCACCGGATTAGGCGCGTCATAATGCCTTTGGTGTTATAAGAAAGCTGAATAAGCGCTTATAAAGCACTTATAGCGATTGCTGAGGCACCCTTATATAGCCAGCGGCTGTAAGTGTCTAATTGATACTTTATTACAACTTCTAGTCGGGTATTGCCTTGAAATGATATAGAATGGTAACAAAAGGAAGCTGCGTGATTATTCGCCTTCTCAAACATAGAATTCCTAATGGATACTAATATATTGTATTTTATGAACTTCAAAATGATTGTATTGTAATACACCAAATTCTCTTGCGGATATCATTTCATTGACAATATTAAGTTGTCTAAAGAACCTTAGAACCACTATCGGTCTCCTCACCGGACACACGGCCCTTAGAGCTCATCTATTCAACCTTGGCTTGACTGAGAGCAAGGATTGCCGAATATGTGGCGAGGAACCTGAAGACAGCATACACATTGTTGGCCGCTGTCCAGGGCTCGCCGCCAAAAGACACAGTTTACTGGGACGAGCCTTTCTCGAACCCAGCGACATTGATTTTATATTACACTATAAAATCAATGCCAGCGATCTGCCCAACTTGAAGGTCAGTGACCTACTTAGTCTGGTAAGAAGTACCGGGCTACTAGCTGACAATTGACCTAACCACACAGTGGGTAGTTACAAAAGACCTTACAGATCTAGGTGACATCAAGGGCTCGAAACAAGCCCCCCACTCCATCTACTACTACTACTACTACTTAAGTTGTCTAACACAATTTTAATGCACCTTCAAAATATTAATATTTTAACTCAATTTTTATTCATAATGTTTTAAAGTTTTTTTGTCAATTAATTTTATTTTTCGCAGTAAAAAAGAACACTTGCTGGGTATTGTTCACACACTTTGAAATAGGATTTACCTATTATACAAAAAAAAATAATAACAAAATGCCTTTGAAAAAATAAAACAAAAAATGGCTGATTTGCTTATATAGCATCTGCAACTTTCATATAACCTTTATACAACTTAAGTGAGGGCCTAGTGACAACTATACAGCTTTAACTCCTTGTAAAGCAATTACTGCACTTTTATATGACTATAAACTGTATAAGGGTGGGTCTCGCAACTAATATACAGCCTTTGGTGGAGTAAGGGTAATGTAGTAGCTTTTGTTTTGTTTGTTCTATAAGGGTTATTTATTCGACTACTATACAGCTGTTAGTTATAAAGTTATTAATTAGTATGCGTACATTTCTACACTAGAATATTTGAAAGTTGTCAGTAATATTAGATATTTTTTGTTAAGAAGCATACTATACTATTGACTATTTCAATGATAAAGATGCCTGGTGTTAAGATGTCCTTATTTTTCAAATTTGCCCATTACATACCCCACGAAAACTGAAAGATATTTTTTTGGTGCCGTACTTATTTCTTTGAAGAAAGAAAAGAAAGCTATTACATCATGTCCATGTCTAGTAAAATCATCGGTTGTACCCAGAACCGATGATTTTACTAGACATGGGCCTGTAGCCATTCATTGCCGGGAAAGCGACGGACAAATCGTTGAACTTTGCCTTCGTCGATCCAATCCAAATAAACAGAGATCTCTCCATCTTAATCTCGTTCACGTCCACGCTCACCTCATTCACCGTCGCCCTGAAGGCGTGAATATTAAAACTCGACTTTTCGTAGGTAATTTCCAGCTTTTTCGAATCTGGAGATATTTTGTTTGATGACAAACGCTCACCTAACGGGAGACAGAACAATCATCGTTGAAACTTACTGGGGTGACGGGTTCGCCCATTGCAGTCAACACCTCAGGTCCTAAGGATACTTAATAGCTTTAAACCTAGTCGATTCAAAGTTTTGTCATCACTTCCGAACAGCAGACAAAAATTGAGACTATAATAATTGCATGTTTTGATAGGAAACAGGCTATAAGAATGCATTTATAATAAAACAATGAGTAGGCGTGATAGAGTACATTTTTATTTGTTTCAAGAGATGACTATTTTGCACCTGTGAAATGACAATACTATAATTTTATTATTGAAAATATCACATTTGCAAATAAATTCAAAAATATTCTACGGAACACAGTTTTTAACGGAATCCAATAAAAGATAAGTTTCATTTCAAAAGTGAATAACATGGTGAAAAACATCTGAAGAGAATTAAAACAATAAAAACGGATCTGATATTAAAAAAGATTTTAGATATCTCCGCGTTGTTCCTTTCTGCAATTTCTCCAGATTTTACATTTTTTTTAATTTTTCATAAAGAAAAAGTACGCGCGCTCAAGTATTAAATACAACATCAACAAAAATATCAACAATTTTAACACGACTTTAAAATAAATATGTTTCTCAACCACATTACGCATGTACTTTTGCTTTAAAACTATCAATTGGTATGAAATCACAAGGATATGTTTCACAGGATTTTGTGTAAAATGGTGCTATAAAACATGTAACTTACACTAAACAAAAGGCTTAGAAACAAAATAAATAATTTAAAAAAAAAGAATATGAGATCGAGTGCTTCCGCCACGAGCGGATCACAATATTACGAAGTACTCTTCACTTGAAGTCCCTGATAGGTTTTATATTTTTTTTTGTGTGACTTTACACCCCTCGAAACCTCCACAAATGCCTCGATAAAGCCGAATTAAAGGTTACAATTTAGAGAATTTACTTGTGAGGCTAGGAGGTTTCGAAATTCCCGATGAAGGAAAAATCCTTCAGTTTGAGGGCCAATAACGCAGCCGATGATCGCTGCCTAAAAATAATGTATCGAAGTTGAAGCGAATCAACAAAATAGCTAAAACAATTGTGTAAAACAAACCGCAATGACAAAAAAAAATATCGTCACGGCCCTCGATTGACGATAACGTTACTTCTAAAACATAACACCAAAATTTTAAAGGAAATGCCCCTAAAATAAAAACATTTATTGAACCGCATTTCAAAAGCAACAGTGGTGTCAATTTTCAATAATTTACATACATAATTCTGACTGGAAGTAAAACTAAAAACATTTTTTAAAAGAAAAAGTAACCGGGGCAATACTTGAAATGCGGTTTTCCTTATTGTGGGGCGCACAGCGGAACCAATATGGTCCCCGTACGCCCCCAAGATGATTGCATCCGCGCGATGACGTCCGTCGATTCGAATATCGCCTTCTCACGTCGAACGCATTTTCAAAAATGTTTCTAATAATTTCACACAAATCACTTTGCGACCCGCGACGGGGGTCACAATTCTATAATATTTACAACACTATTCACAAAATCATTTTTAGTCTTTCGGCGCCGTCGGAGGCCCGGCGCACTTTTGATGTCCATTTTACTTTTTCGTATAACTTCTCTCTCTCTCTTCGTTTACAACTCAATTTATCTATGAAAGTTTTTTCGTTAATCCTAATTTATACAGTATATATAATATTTGTGGGAGGAGACTTAAGAGTCTAAGCTGTAATTTAAATATAAAAATATAATTTACAAAAGGGGGAACTTTCGAGGGTTACTTTGAGACGTCGGCGTCCTCTAGAAGCTCGTTGGACTCGGGGAGCGCCACATACAAGGCCGGGTCTATCACTTTCGGGATCGGCTTGATCTCCGTGCCCAGCTCTTGCTCGATTCTGTGCAGGGCGAATCTGTCTTCGTACGTAATCAAATTGATTGCAATACCTGCGGAAAAAATAATCACTCATTAGATGGTAATAAAAGATAGGGAATTAAACCGATTGCTGATTATATAAAAAATAAAGTTTGGCGTGATGGGACATTACATGTTGATAGATTACATGGGATATTACATGTTGCATTTTGCAATTAAAAAGTTCTGTGAAACATTCTTCGGCGTGTCAAAAATCAAACCCTCAAAAGATTAAAATTGTATTGTAAAAGGGAATGGGCATTTTTGGCCCACTTTTCCAATAGCTGGTTTTTTCCACGAATTCCCTCTGGATACCTCCGTCCTCCTGACTGGTTACGGGTCCATTTTACCCGTTGGGTACCTTTCCCGGTGCCTTGCCGTAAGGCGTTGGCCTCTGACGGGCAGGTGGCGGAGCTTGACTGTGGACTGTTTTGTCCTAAGTCTTCTGTGCTCACCTCACGGGAGACAGAACGATACATTTCGTTAAAACTTCCTGAGGTGACGGGTTCGCCCTTTGTAGTTGACAAGTCTAGTTGTACCTTAACACATATCACTCATATTTTGATGGGAGTGCTAGGCTTCCGTACTACTTTAGCAGAGAACCATACTTCTGTAACTTACCAAGGTGGCCGAAGCGGCCCGAGCGACCAATCCTGTGCAGGTAGGTCTCGGCCATGCGTGGAAAGTCAAAGTTAATGACCACATTGACGGCTTGCACATCGATACCGCGAGTAAACAGATCCGAGCAGACTAGATTCCTGCACAAGCCGGCGCGGAAATCGTGGAAGACCCGATTGCGATGACCCTGTGCCATGCGCGCGTGGATATAATAGCAGCAGTAGCCGAGCTCCGTTATCTTCTTGGCGAGAAGTTCCACGCGCTGCGTCGAGTTGCAGAATATTATCGACTGATTGATCTGCAGCTGTGAGCGGAAAAGAAAACGAGTCTCACTAACGCTTCTCATTATTTAGCAGGGCACATTTTTTACTCCATTCAAGTACATCAGAATCGGATTTATCACTTATAATTAAAGTGAAGGGGAATCCAAAAAATCATCATGCTGAGAACTGCAGCCCTATTACAAACACTGTTGCGATCTCGCGAACACTATTTAGATGTTTCTGTGGAAAATCATTTTAACCCGCTAGGCACGTAACATCCCTTTGGGGACATGTATGGCGGCCGCCTAAAATCCGTAACATCCGCTACGGGATATCGCGCTCGCCGCTGCGAAAAATGCAATTTACGATTCGAAACGTCGTACTTAATGCTTTCTGACGGCGGAACGACATGGCCAAATAATCTTTAATTCGGCGGCCAACGGCGATAAAATCGATCGGCGATTTAAAAAGTGACCATAGACGTCAAAACGGCAGTGTCAATCGGCCACCGCCGCGGCCGCGTATAGTTCCGCGAAATGGTTGATAAAAACAGTGTTTTGTGCCATTTACTGGAGAACAGTGAGTAATTTGCATTTTTAAGTAGTTTAGGCATGAGGATTAGTCAATTGAGATAGTCCATTTGCTGTTTTTCACGAATTTTTAAAGAAAACACTTCGGCGACAACAAACGGCTCGCGAAAAAATGGTTGTTATTATTTTGTAATGTTTATGAAATATCCCGATATATTGCGAAATATGACGTAATGTCGCTTTAATTTAATAACAAAATAAGTATTGCTTCATTTACATCCTAAGTTATCACATAATTAGGCGTATTCTGAAAATTATATCTTGTTTTGTAAAATGAATCGCGCAAAGAAACTTGTTTTGATAATTACTATGAGAGAATAAAGTGCGATTTTCCATAGTTTTTCGATGAAATGTGACTCTTTGGAGTATAGTAATTAGTTATTAGATATATAATAAGTCTATGATAAGACAATATAATTGAAAAAATCTAACGAATGTTATATTATGAGCATTCAAAGTTTATTATTAAGTTCGGACGCGGAACCTCTCAAAACTTTAGATTTTTCTATAATATCAGACAAAGCTCAAAGTTCTGGTGTGATTTCTAAGAAGTGTGATGTAGTAATAAAGTTATTTTGAAAGAATTTCATATAAAAAAATACCATAAGTAGTCACAAATTAAAAATTAAAAAATTTTTTTTTTACGAGAATACATAAAAATTTTCTTGGCTGAATAAATAAATATTTTTGTATGCAAATAAGTAAAAAAAAAATATCGTTTTGGTAAAACATTTAATAAAGAACATAACTGTATTTACAATTTTTGCATATTTTACGTATTTTGTGACAAAAAAATCGAAATGATTTTATAGGAGAGTTTTTTCAGTTTGCCAATTTTGTAATATTTATTCATTATTATCATAATTGTTTTACGAGATAAGGTTATAATGTTTTATATGTCAAATTTTAATGCGATCATTTTTCTCTTTATCTTTTTTTAATCCGTTTAGTGGTTTATAAGTTATGATCGTTTTTCTCAAGGCCGTTGACTCGCGTCGATTTTTTGCCCGAATATGTCACGCGCAAAAGTGATAGGTGAGTTTTTACCTCGCAACGTGAGGGGTTAAACAGCATTATGAACCCTTTCGCTAATGCTGTGGAAATGTAATGAAATATAACGAGCGCTCTCTCCCTCCTCTCTCGCTATACAAATCATAAAAGCTACAGAAACCAGTTCGATTAGAGGAGGTGCATTCCGGTTTTACATTGTCAAATATTGACTAATACTATTCATTGAATTTCAAAACAGTGTAGGGTAATCTTTTATTAAATGACTTTCTGTACTTGTAAGTTTAAGTTGATTAATTGGTATATAATACTGATTCGAAACAAGATTCTAATGTTATAGACAAATGTTGTAGACGTAACTACCGAAACAAATCAACTATTTTGAGTAATCCTCATTACGAATGTGTCCTATGTTGTCTATTTGAGGTACCCGGAATGTCAAAAGTTTATCTAATAGATGGCAGTGGTTACAATAAATATTTAATTATACGATGGTTATATAACAATTTAAAAAAAACCCAACAAAAACATCTTTCCGTATGTTGTATTTTGGCATAAATGGAAACACATTGCAAAAAAGAACCACTTTTATTTTAAGTTTTCCTGTATAAATTTTAATTTTCCTATTTTGGTTAGAAACTACCCGAAAACACAAATTTATCATAACACTATCGCTGCAACCTGTTTGTTACCTTAGTGATACAAATTGAAATTGATAATACAAAGTAACGAATCGTCTCGTTCGCAACTGATAAACCATAAAACAAAGGTGTCTCACCTTCGAGAATAGTGTGTTTAGGCAATGCACTTTCTGACGCTCCTGTACAAATGCATAGTACTGCGTAACACCCTTCAACGTCAACTCCTCCATCAGATTAATTTCGTAAGGTTCCCTCAGATGCTTCTCCATGAATTGCTTAACGCTTAATGGAAATGTGGCAGAGAATAATAGAATTTGTCGTTCTACGGGCAACCTGCGAAAAATAACACAAATCAGTAAAATTAGGATAGAAATCGCCATATATTTTAGTATTTTTTGGAATTTTTAAAATGTTGGCTTCTGATCTTCCATATTTAACCAGCAGACTGTGCATGAATGCAGAAACGTATCCAGCTAAGAAACTTTCCATTTGCATAATATCCAATCAAAGAATAATTTATCAGTTTTTCAATGCAGAAAAACAGCTATTTAAAGTGGTGTTTTTCAACCTTTTTTTGGAAGGCAGCACACTTTGGTTCACCGTAAGTTTTGTGGGGTGGCTCTTAGCAACGCTGGCATTTTTTTTTGTGAGAGAGAGAGATGAGAGCTCATTAGAAGAATCCTAATATATGCGCATGGAGATAATCTGATTCTATACAGATATTTCAGACGAGAAGTAATAATGTTTTTTGATTAGAAAAGATGCTAATTAATGTGCAGTCCAAGATTACGGGTGATGTCTACTCGATGAGCAGTAGTAATGCTAATTGAGCAATAGTAATGTCGGGATGACTAAAGGAATTCAATAGTTCAGCTTATGATGGATCCTATTACCAGGTATGAAGTTTTGAGGGTTTGAGTGAGTTGAGTAAACCCATGACTCTTTGACCAATCTGATAAGTTAGAGAGGTCTTCATTAATTTTGCTAATTGCAGTTAGCGTCGTCGTATCATCCTTAACACGCTGGCTGTGATGCCATTTTTGATGGACTTTCATCCAGTGCGTATGAGGTCTTTTCAGGGCAAGGTTGTACTTCTTTACAGTGCGTATGAGACCTACTCGGCCTCACAAAATAGGTTTTAGTTGCGCCGTTGGGATAGACTTCGTAAGGGAAGCAATATTACATATTCGTCTCTGTCATACCCAAAGAAATGCAAACATAGTCGCCCCCCCCCCCCCCCCCGTGAAAGAGTGCAATTTTGACTGCTGTATCTGCAAAAAGCCACGCATGCGGCTTTTTAGACCGCATAATGCAATGGATGTGTTAATAAAGCCAAAGATGCTTTCACAATGCATAAACCGATGTGGAACTCGTCGGTTTTGTCTAGAAAACGCAAGCCGCAAAATGTTAAATCCGTTTTGCCTTAAGGTTGCGAGTTGCGGAAAGTAATGACCGCTATTACCAATAAGCCCAAGTATTCATTAATGTGTCTTCGCCCAGTGACTTAACTGCATTTCCAAAATTGAGCTACGAAATACCACAAACCAGCAGAGTGATTTCATAACTTTGGCGTTCTTTATTGTCTTCACAGAGGCAATCTTCATTGTCTGAACGTCTGTGAAGAGGCACAGAAAACATATACTTACTTAGCGATCACCAGATCCAGCATGCCCTTGAAGTCTTGAGAGAGCAATTTATCGGCTTCGTCGAGGACTAGCATACGACATTGGTCCACCTTAGCAACCTGTTTGTCCATTAAGTCGAGGATGCGGCCAGGAGTCGCAATTATCACTTGGACTGCGGAGAAAATATACATTTCAATTATTATGCAGAGCTGTGATTAACGACAAGAAAAACATTTTTTTTTCATTTTAAAGTCCATTGTTATTGCGATATGGGTGTAGGCGGCAATGCTGATATGAGCTATCACAATTTATAGTAAACAGTGGTTAGTGGGACGTTATGTGTTTAAAATAGTCTTGTTATCGCTTACATGTCGATGAGGCATTGTATGTATGAGCAATTGTTTCTCGTATTATGCATCTTTGTTTAAATCATGAGTCTTACGAGTTTTTCGAAATTAAAAATTAACCCAAACAAAATCTCTAACAGGATTGAGGAAAACTGTAAAATTTTGAAGAATAAGGAGGAGATAATTCAATAGAAAGCATGCAGAAAAATACAAACAAATTTGATTAAAAATCACCAAACTTGCAACTCCGATCGATTATTACTTTCCCGTTCCACCAACCAAAGAGCAAGAAAAGTATTACGCTAAATTTTCTTTTCGTGATGAAGATAGAAATATCCATTTTGAGCCCCGAGGCTATTAGGACCATTTTCAGATTGAAAACGGTCTCCGTGTATTCCTCCACTATAGCGCTAAAGCGCTTAATCCGATTGACCTGAAATTTGGTATGCAGGCATCATTTGGTCATGGCGAGATTTGAAAAAGTTGTGGTTGAAATCGGTCCATCAGTCATATTTCAATCTCGAAATATTGGACTGAGAGACTTGAAATTTGGTACACAATGCGAAATCTTATTGTGAAATTTTGGTTAGAGTATCTCATAAAAGCTACACTAATAATATTTAAATTCCACCATACAATGAACGTCATCTGTTAATGCTTGGCCCAACCTACAAAGATGAAGAAATTCCTCCTATAGTGTCGAGTGGAGGGTGGGGGGAAATGCAGCGATAGCCGATTGGCCGAAATCACCCGAAAGTAGCTTCCATCAAATGAAAATGACATTATCTTATCAGGTGCAAAGCGATAAACGAGTGTTAAATGTGAGAAATGGGTTTGATGACGAATTTGCTGACTGCGTGGAAAGGTCTTGGATAAACAAGGGAAAATTATATCGTTGAATATTGATTTTCTGTAAAATCTATTGTTAACATATTTTGAGTTGAAGTATAAAAAGCCATTAACCTCTGGGCCAATCTAAACGCCAATCGGCGTTTTTCATATGCAAGTGGAGGGAAGAAGAAGCAGAGGCAGATCACCGGCTAGATCGAACGATCTCATCAAAGAAGTTACAAAAGGGTCAATACAATCTGCGACCCGCCATGCAGAAGACAGGTCGAAGTGGAGGAGCCTCGTAGGCAAACTGTATCCTCAGTAATGAGGGAACGACGGAGAAGTAGTATTTATGCAATTATCGGCTCTATTTCTCCCTCCACTGCGTAAAAGCGTCACATTGAATAAGCCACCGGTATATATTAGCATGCTTGCACACACATTCTACAAACAAATTTTTGAGGGCTTCGAAAATTTTGCCTCCAAAGGTTAAAACATCTTCCTAATTGATGTGGGTAAATTCTATACTGCTACCTATTGTTATTGGAACAGTCTATACTCTTTATAAATCACCTCTGCTAATGACCGTAATAAATGTGTCGGCCACGTCATTGGTAAATGTATTTCCTACTAATGTCACTCAAATATGCCCTACTAATGTCACTCAAATATGCGGATATTTTCATTTATAATAAAATGAAGGGGAATCCAGATGGTCATCATCGTGACATCTACATAACACTAAACAATAAAATCAAAAGGTTTGAGCGGCATGCAGGCTTGTGAGCATGGTGTATTCTGAAGGTGTCAAGCTCGCAGGTCTGTGGGTGGCTTCGGAGTCTGTATTTGCTCGCCACCATCGCTATAATGAAACTTACCATTTTGGTAGATGCGCATGATGTCATCTCTGAGGTTTGTTCCGCCGGTGGTGACCATGACGCGGATGTCTGTGTGTTTGGCGAGCTCGATACAGATTTGTGAAGTTTGCAGTGCCAATTCTCGTGTTGGGACGATCACGAGTGCTTGAATCGCATCTCTCTTGGGGTCAACCTAACGTGGAAAACAATTTGACATTTCAAAATCTGACACTCTGCTTTCGCTTCGGCGTTTACCGCATGCATTTTCAGTTGTGTGCAATGACCTCTATTATACTAATACGGTAGGACCTCGCTTATCCGAGATAATGTGAACCGAGGATACTTTGGATAATCGAAAACTTGATAACACGGACTGTCATAAATCGAGGAGGAAACATACGGTAAAGATTAAAATGAAGAAAACGCAGTCAATTAAATAAAATACATCGATTACATAACTAAACATAGCCAGTTAAAAATGTAATACAATAAATACATACATAAAACATAAAATACTGTACTGCATAGTAAAACTGAAGTAGAGTTGGGGGGGTAAAAACATAGCCTGGCCGTGTCCTTTTTGACCTCTGTTAACCCGGAACTCGATTAATCGAGGCTCGGATAACCGCAGCCCTCTTGTACTCCATACTGGCTGTGCCGTACAATATTACAGCTATTTTTTGTACCAATTTAAAATGCTACATGCGCCGCCACCAAATGTGCCAACAACTAAATGATGTAATTTTTTTTTGAAAATATGAATATTTCATTTTAAGAGCCATCAAATAGGGTTGGCCAAGTTCTTTGTCAATAATACTTAACAATCTTTTTTCCTACCAATAGATATTTATTTTAAACCACGCAGACAACAATAAAGTCGCAGCCGCACATATACATAAAATTTACATAATACAGGGCCCGATTGTGTAAAATTGGAAATTAGTTGATGCGAATGGGACAGAGCAATGCGAAGAGTGAAATGTGGAATTATTGATGGTCAATTTTCCACATCAAAACTACCTGTCAGACTGTGCACTGCGGTACATTTTTTACACCAGACAGGAAAAACATCGAATTTTTGTAGTCTGCGCACTACGGTGGTAACTTCGGACTTTAATCATCCATTGTCTATGCAAGTCTCTGCCGTCGAGCTGCTTTTCTGGATTTTCCGAAAATAAAACGCACGGAATTTTACCGCAGTTTTTTTAAGCACGGAATTTTACGACGGGTTAGCCTAACCCGTCGACAGCAGCTGGTCCACAAAAAGTCTCATATATGAGCCACCCGCAGTTGAAAAGTAAGCAGTGGAAGAAACAAAGAAAGTTACCTGTTCGAGAACTGGAATACAGTAAGCGCCGGTCTTGCCGGTACCGTTTTTAGCACGCGCCAGTACATCTTTGCCGCTTAACGCGATAGGAATGGATGCCTCTTGGATCGGCGACGGCTTCTCCCAGCCCTTTTCGAAAATGCCCATTAACAGTTCCCGCTTCAAGCAAAACTCCTCAAATTCATTGCCCTTTGTGTCAGTTACATCCTATAAACAAACAAAAATGTGAAAAAATGTTGCCGAAATGAGAATAAAAAAACATAGTAAAAAGAAATTTTACGTACGCTAGTCTTCACTCTCTTGTCTTTGGGGGGGATTTTTAGCTTTGACTTCCACCCAATATCTTCAACCTTGTCCAAATCCCTATGAAAAAGAAAAAAAAATTAGTTTCATTCGAACTTTCAACGGGGCTCTGCCTTAGCCACAGCTATATATGTCATAGTACCTTACGACGATTCTTTGACCGTTTAACCTTTACGAACATTTGAGGAAGATTTGACAGTTATTTATTTTAGATTGACATTACTAATTGTATAGTTTAAAAAGTATGAAGTTCGACATAGGTATGTCATACAAAACTGCATCTAGATTTGTATTCGAATGACATTTCTGCGTGGTCTGGTATTTATTGAGTACTGCTACCAGTTCTATATTTTTTATTTTTTCACGTCACCTGTTTATATTCACCACACTGATTCCGAAACTGCAATAATCTTTTGTCGGACTCAATAAATAAGATATAGAGGCATTTAAAGAAGTGTCAAACACCTACATTTCTGTAGGTGTTTTTAGTTAGTTTTTTTTAACAATTCATGATCACTTTTATTTCAGTCGGTTAGGTTAGTTTTTCTTAAAACCGTCAATAAGTAATTGAAAAAAAAATATACGTTTTTTATCAGATTTAACATTAAAATTATCGTATTTTGTGTTTTTTTATTAAATAGGCAAGTTAGAAATACCTAATAAATTCCCATGGTTTTACACAAAAATACTAGGTTTGCCTGAGGAAAAGAAACAGAATATATGAATTATAAGAACCTTTCTCTAAACGTGTAATAATGAGCCAAAAAAAAATGAAATTACACAGCAATTTTTTTTAATTTTAAATATTGTTTTTTTAACCGATTTATGTATGGGTTCAACGCTTCTTCGAATGCCTTTATCTCGCTTATTTATTGACGCCTAATAAATATTATTTTAATGTGTATGTAACAGGTTCCTATAATGCATTAATATCAAAGAAACTACAGTAGGACCTCGATAATCCGAACCCAAGCTAATCGGAAGGCCTCTATAATCCGAACGCCCTACCCTTCCGAGACAAAGCAGTTTATATGTCTCTGAATGCCTCCCAGAAAACTAATTTTTAGATACTAAAAAAGTTTAATTTACGTTTCTGATTTAAAGTTGTTAACTTCTTTTTGAAATACATCTCTTATTATGAAAAATCTGTTTTTTTTAAAAATCCCCTATTAAAGATTCCCCATACTATAATCAAAACGCTTCGTGAATCCGAACAGGATACAAAGTTTCGGTGTTCGGATTATCAAGACTCCACTGTAAATTTACTTTCTATAATGCAGGCTGCGCTTTATGATCATGCGGTTGTGATCCGTGACTGAGCGAAAACGCGACTTTTTGGTATGTGGAAAAAGTATTTTTTTTTCAAAATTGTTTGTTTCACATAAACTTTTGAAATATTTTTTGCGTTGATATTCCTGGCGGTCAAAGCAGAAAACCTGCCCGAACTTTCACTTAACAATCTTTTCCTACCTCCAATTTCTTTTGTTGAGACGAAACAAAAATCTTACCCTTTGTTCTGATTGATACTGTTAACATGATTAGAATTTCTGTTTTCAGTCATCATTTTGATTGTTTTTCAATTAAATTGTCCACTGCACAAAAGTGAATAACACTTAGTTTATTAATAGCCTCAAGCTATCCGCACAAACACAGCACAAAAGTTTTTCTCACTACATCAACAGTTTATGTAGGGGCCGCCGACTGATTCCGAATTATTTTCACATATCTCACACAGCAATACACTGCTATCTGAAAAGAATTAGGACATTTATATATTAAATAAGATAATAATGCAACGCGGCAGTGCACAGTCACTGCCCGACAACAGTTATCACAGAATTTACATACCTAGTTGGGTATCTATAATACAAAAAGTACTTTCACTACAAAAATAAACGAAATAATTAAAACGGAAGCGATCGATCACCTCACAATTAAAAAACTAAATCGATCGATATAAAAGAATCGCTAACACATAAACGATCGAAGCGATATAGACGGATAAAATCCCGTGGACTACTTTCTAGCTGAATATCTGAACATAAAATGGCCGCCGAAGTGGACTCGGAAGCAAAATAAAAACGACTTCCAACTCGCCGTAAAAGAAACCATCGATCAAAAGACCTTTGCTATGGATTATTATCGCGATAAATCGAATGGAGACGACGAAATACCTCTGATTTTCCGGAAATTGCGGCTTTCAATGGACACCATCGGCAAAAAAGAAACGAACTCACAACTCAGCCAAAAACCGTAAACAGCGTTGCCAGACAACTCATATTATTTATCGTATTTATAATCGCATATAAATATCGTACACTATAGCGGCAGTAACGCTCCACGATATTTAATTTTGACCTCATTGAAATGAGAGATTGTATAAAAACCAACAACGGTTGATACATATACAGTATTGTGCAAATTAATGGAATCAAAGGAAATTGTTATAGTAAACCGTTTATTGCTCGTAAAATGATATTTTTACAAAATTATACAATGTATATTATACTACTCAATATGAAATATGACCGCCTTTGGCTTCAATAACTGCTTTACTCGTATTGGCATGGACTTCACTAGTTTTTAGCAGTTTTCTGAGATCTTCTTATCCCTATACCAAATCTGAATGACCGCTTCTATCATCTTTGTTTTTGTAGTGCAGTCGATTTTGCACAGCCTAGCTTTGCAAATGGCCCATTAACTCTCGATAGGATTCAGATCGGGTGAATTTCAGGGCCAATCTAAAACATTTATCTACTTGTCCTAGAAATATTTTGTCATATCTTTCGACTTGTGGCAGGGAGCAGAGTCCTGTTGAAAAATTGCTCTTCCTTGGGGTTGGTACTTTTCAAGGTCTTTATTCAAATGCTGTTCCAACATGGATTTGTATCATACCATCGATTGGCACCAAAGATCCAACCCCCGTGTATGGAAAACACCCCCAAAATACATTTTTGACAGGATGTTTTACAGTTTGGTCAATTTGAGCTGAAGTCAGGTGTTCGTTTTGAGACATCCTAACGAATTTAGACCGTTTTTCCTGAACTATAAAGTGAGTTTATCTGTAAATAAGAACTTTTCCCAGTATTCTGCAGTCCAGTTGGAGTATTTTCTGGCCCAAAACAGCCTCAGTTTCTTCATGCGGTCAGTGAGAAGTTGTTCTTTTTTGTGGTCGAATAGCCCTCTGGCAAGATTCCAGCTTGTTAAGAGCACAAATGCATGGAGCACATGTTAAGAGTACATATTATTGATAAATTGTCACTTAGTGTTATATGTGTTGTCGCATTGCTAGTATTTAAGCATGCTCAAAAATTAACAGTTGATTGTCAAGCGTGCTACCTGAGGCGCGGGTCGAAGGGGATGTGCTCATGGGCACGTATGGACAAATTTGCTTAACCCTTAAACCCTACCAGGGGGTCCAGTAAACCCAAGCCACTTCATTTTTGTAAAAATCTTTATAACCATAAAACGGACGGTCCAGAGGTAATCTTTATTGGCGCCGTCGGCCATCTTTACGTCAGTCGCTGTCAGGCGTTAGAACTGTGTGGACGGAGATATTGCGGTGTGTGGGTTCGTCCGACCCCAGGGTAGTAATAGCGTAATATTTGAAACTTATCGTGTTTTTAAGGAGCATTCTGAAAAGATACGAAATATTTTTTTTAGGGTAAGTTGTGTAACTAAATAATATATTATAAAATAGTGGTATATTAATGTTTTTGTAAAGAATATTCTTTTTTCATGTGGTAGTTATTTTATTACTTTGGCGTTTGCTTAATCTTTTCTATCTTCATTGTTTTAGGTAAGACCTGACAAGTTAAAAAAAATGGATGAGCACATCACTCGCTGTTTGCACGAAGACGACTCTGAAGATGAAGAGCCACAAGATATCGCAGTTGCTGGCCGATAAGAGACCTAAGAGATCGCAATCGCAATACTGCTAAATTTGCCTTTTCGGATGAGGTGACTCTTTTATCTTACTGACCACCAAGATCGAAACAGAAGAAAGTGGTCATGATTCTGTCAACTTTTAATCCAACAGCTGATCCTGATGCAAAAAATAAACTACCGGAAAAGGTAGAGTATTATAACAAGACAAAATGTGGTGTCGATTTAATGGACCAATTATGCCATAAATACAGTGTATCTCGAATCACTAGAAGATGGCCAATGGGCATTTATGGCCTTTTGAATATAGTAGGAGTGAATTCACATGCCCTTTTGAAAATGGCAACTGATTGTGGACCAAAATGCCGTCATTTTTTTAAAAATCTTGCCATAGCCCTTATTACACCCAAAATGGAAGAAAGCTTGACATGGTCAATTTTGCCCTCAAAACTCCGAACTACCTTGGAAGGTATACTGTAAAAGAAGCTCCCAGTGGTTGAACAGGGTCCTAATCTTATTACAAAAAAAGATGTGTTGTATGCCCCAGAGGTAACGATCGGAAGACCGGAAGTTTTCTGCATCTTATGCCAAAATCCCCTCTGTGGCGAGCATAACAAGGATGCCTAGTATGCCTCGACAAAGTTGGTTAGGATTATTTTTCAATTTTTAATAAGTTAATTGTTCTAATAAAGCAAACTAACTATTAAAGTTTTGTTTAATTTAAAAGTTACGGACCAAAACATATCTTACGGACCAAACAACTTACCCAAACCCCAAGGTAAGGTAAGTGTTTCTCCCAGGATGAGTAGGGATTAAGGGTTAAGAGCATGTTAGTATCGATTTAATTAAAAAAGTGACTCATCAGATTTCTGCGGAAGCATACGTAAATGATTTTATAGCCGTTGACATATTTGTCTCGTATATTTAACAAAAATCGAATACTTGTTCTGATTGTTTCTCTTTAATTTATACAATTACAGACCCAAATCTTTCTTTTTTCTACAATAGTTTCAATTGCATTGCAATCATTAGGATTATTTTTTTTGAGTTCTGAGCGGGTGGAATTGAAAGAACTAGGATCAAATGATCGTACTATTTTATACGAGTTGTTATTTATGGCGACCTGGCAACGCTACTCTATTCCGACAGAAAGGCATCCAGTGTTGCTGCTTATTTACTACACGATTTAAACAAATAAATGGCAACAATTTCCATGTGCCATTCGTGACATGAAAAATAGCGCATTTTTTCAAAATTTCAAGGACTAATATTAAAATGAGTCACTTCAAGGCTACCTACGGTTTCATTAAAGCACAAATTTATTACTTATTTCTTTAATTTTGTCACAATGATTCCCTTGACCTTATTCACATAAGCTCTATAAATTAATACTTATTCTACCTAATATTAAGTTCACAGCGCAACACGTACATTTTCGTACCTACAATCTCGGTGGTTTGAGCTGTTTCTTGTTAATTTAACGATGTCTAGTAGTTTTAGCAATATAATTCAAAATTTTATTAGAAAACTCTGTTGTGAGTCGGTATCTGAGTGCTAAATATGCTGCAAATCTATATAATAAGGTAAAGGCAATTAAAGCTAGGACTTGGACGGAATATAGAGACGTCTGCATGCCAAGATCGCGTAACAGCATCTGAGGATCTCTGTAGTGGCAGTAGAGATATTTTTCCACGTCACAGTCCATGAGACCCCGGTTGTCGTAGAGGGCTGTCGCTAGGCCCACAGCCCCATAACGTAGGTAGGACATGGCCATCAAGACTTTCATGACTGGTTCGATTGCTGGACCATAGCCCATTCCATAGACGCATAGAGCTAGGAGAGGTGCGACCGCTGCTGGGCCGATAATAGAGCCATTCTAAAAAAAGATTAATTTATTAGTATTTTAATTTAATTTATGGCAATTCACTATAATTTACAATTTAAAAGATCAAATAAAATATTACGTTACTAACAACAACAAATTAAACTCAATTATTTAATGATGTTTACTGTTGGATGTCGCCTAACTAAGAAAAGCTTGTGCTTGGACTTGGACAGACGTTTTATAAACATATCGGATATTCAATAAATATTAACACTATGTACCTAAAGGGTGTTTTATACCTGAAACTCATTTTTATTATTTTTGAGATTAAACGCACTTTTCTAAATAGAAAATATGCGGTGTCTGATCAGCGATGAAGTCCAAAAAGCTGCTTTTCCAAAATTCACTTTAAAAATAAAAATTAAAAAATTAAAAAAAACTATTTGAAAATATAGGGATTTATATAATTTATACGTAGGTATAAGCCACCATAATAAGCAAAACATATATTGATAATGACATAATATCGAAAAGACTTGAAAATACAACTACTAAACATTATGAAATTGTAAACAAGAGAGACGCATTAAGTAATGGTAAATTTATACAAATGTAAGGTAGAAAAAAATACAACATTTTAAAAATTCTGTAAAAAATATATTGTGGTAAATTATTTAAAAATAAAGGGATTTATACAATTTATGTGTACTCATATATTATAAATAGGATAAAACGAATTTACCGCGTAAAGTTTGTAGCACACAACGTTTCGGCGATGATGCAACAGCTATTGTCCATGGTAGACATGATTCTACACTGTAGACTGTGCCTAGCCTGGACAACGGCGGTTACAACATCGTCGAAACATCGGGGGGGGGGGGGGGGGGGGCTACAAACTCCACGCGGTAAATTTGTTTTAGTCTATTTATAAAGTCAAACAACGGCGATAGTCTTTGATTTATGGGTATTTGCTATGGTAATAAGCGAAAAAATATTTTAATATGTACTTAATATTGGGAAGACTTGTAAAGACTATAGATATTATCTATCACTATGTACATAACCTATATTTTTTTATAATGTTGATTGATCTCAATAATTTCAATATTATTAAACTTAATAAATCGTCAGTTAAACAGCACAGGCAATAATTAATTTAGCATGCGGAGTACACACAGAATATTATGCTGTAACAAGAAATTATTAAAAAAAATATTGCTTATAATTAATGTATTTGTTAAAGTATTGTTTGTGTATCGATTATTGTAAATAATTAAATCAATAAATAAATAAGGCACAGAGCTGGATCAAACGATATATAATCATTGTTTTCCCAAGTGGTGTAACTAAGCCGGTGCAACCGGTGCGGCGCACTGGGCCCATTTTTTTAGTTACGCCATTGGTTTTCCCTAAAGGTTGGTGTATTAAAAAACTACAATACTTACTGTAACACTAAACGTTGACCCCACGGTCAGACCAAGACCTTCCGAGCATAGCCCAGTCAATATAGCAATAGTTGAAAATAGCAGAAATCTGTCGAACTCCATCAATTGTCCTGATAGCACATAAGCGATGGTCAAAAATATAAATCCCAATAAAACCTACAAAAAAAAATTACTAAGTACCAAACACGCAGACGATGTTCTCAGCATTTCGTCATCGATTATGAAAAGACCTTTGATATTGCTACTTACGATAGTTGGTAAAGACGCGAATGTTAACGCTGCATAATAGGATTTTAAGCTATACCATCGATTAAAATATTCCCTTCTCAGTAGTCCTACCTCCATTGGAACTGAAAATAATAGTTATTATATTTAGATAGGTATTCAAATTTATTTATGTATATTGTTTATATAGATAGGCTATTAGATTACTCAATGCCATAGTCAGTTTAACCGTCCTATCTTTTGGTTGTTATTCAAAAATAAGGTAAAAAATCGTTAGGTTTTTTTCATTAGTTTTCTTAATAAAAGTACTTTCTTACAAAATACCAGAAAACTTTCTTACACAATAGATACATTTATGATCCCATTTGTATTTAGAATCGTAGACACAATTTGACTTTGACTTTGACACGCTTTGTGGGTTTCGTACTTTTTTGTTTTGTTTTTTTTTTTTTTTACTTGGACGTAAGGGCTACGTTTTGTTGCGTTCGGGCGATATTATAGCGGACGTATCATGTACGTTCGTATAGATAGGGCGGTTAAGCAACTCTTCTGCGCCGGAGACATGCACGTGGCGCTGATAACGTGAGAAAATATCTGAAGAAAATGCGCTGATTCACATTGATGACAAAATGTCTTGGAGAGTCCATCCAGAAATCCTCTGAAATTGAAGCTATCGTCAGATTGTTACGCGATTTGCAAACTAAGGAATATCATTGATGAAAAAGAAGTGATAAACGCATATTATCCGGTCGTGGAGTCTCACCTGCGCTATGGCAAACTTCTATGGGCCAACGCCGTCAATGTTTGTAAACGATATATTTATTTTGCAAACTCGGGCAGTGAGAGCCATTAGAGGTTTAACTTAGCGAGAATCGCGCAAACCTTTATTTATAGAACTACGTATTTCCACGATATATGACATTTTTGTTTATGAATGTATATGTGAATTCTATAAGAAAAGGCAAACATGTTTAACGCAATCGCATATACACATTGCACGCACGATACAAGGAATAAGCTCTTTTATATCCATTTATCGCAGGCTGCAACTTCAGAGTTCCAAAGCACAACGATGTATAGAAGCGTAAATTTTTATAACAAGCTACCACAAAACTTGTAGAGTTTAGAAAACGAACGAAACAATATTTGTTATCTTAATGTTTGTACAATTTGAGTGAGTTTTAACTTAGTGATTTCTGTTATTTTATTTTATTTAATTGTTACATTTGAATTGCTTATTTCTTGTCTGTATTTTCTACACCCCAAACGGGTTTTTTGAAAATAAATATGATTTGATTTGATGTAACTGTCCGGCGAAACTAATAGCAATTTATTTGCCTATCTATAATAACTTTGATAACGAATGTTTTTGAAGGACTGATTGATCATCAACACCCATTATGTAACCAATTAATAAAAAAAAAAATATTAGTGACGTCTATCGCATTTTTACATAGGCTGATTACATAATAGAAATAATACGGAGAGATTAGAATATAATCTAATAGTCTATTTGAACATTATAGCGCCAAATTATTATGCATTAAAACCTGTATAATAAACTAAAATTGATATCATGATTAAAAAATTCGTTAGTTATTATATTATTATTTTATTTTGGGATAGGATACTGTATATGTAGGTGTGTTTAGTACGACATCTATTGTATCTATTAGGGCCGGATTTAGAGGTCTGGAGGTCTTGGGGCAACAAAGAAGGGGAGGCCCCCTTGTTGCGCCAAGTGGAGGCCCCATTGTTGAGGAAGAAAGATAACGGTTGAAACAAATTTCAACATTCCATTGTTTCTGATTGGAGTGAGCAAATATAAATGAATCGTTTTTTAAAACTATTTACGAACAATATAATCATGTTTGCACAAAGTAGGTACTGTGAGTAAAGGTAAAACAGCGAACAAAAAAATCAAACGAAAAGTTGTTTTAAATTACATTACATTTTTTTCGTGTCCAATTGATGGCTAAAAACCGCTCTTGGACGTGTCAAAATAATTGGGTTAGGTAGTAAGTCTCGGTACTACTCTTTACTGAACATACCCTACATAGGTAGTCAAGAATTAACTACTAGATTGTCAAACTCTAAATACAAAAAAATCAAAATAGAGACCTAATATTTGAAGTAGTTAGTAATTCGAAAAGATACGTAGTAAAATTATTCATAGTAAGACTTAATTTGTCAGTAAAATGTTAAATAATCAAATTAAAGTTACGTTATGCATTTAAACTAAAAGTACAGATATAAGACCATATAAAATAATTAGACAATAAGGCACTACTTTTTTAAGTAATTAATATCTATTGAACTATCTACATTTATCGTACATAAAAAAGGATTAATCAATGTTTGAAACTATGAGTGCATATCTATATGTTGCGTTTCATAGTAAAATCCCAGCTGCCAAAACGTAGTACGGCATTGAGCAATCTAATACTCTATATCAGTGTTTTTCAACCTTTTATTAGATCGCGACCCCCTTTTTGGTCGAAGAAAAATAGAACCCTTACGCGACCCCCCCCCCCTCCCCCTTGGACTGTAACTTAGTTATCTCGACCCCCTTTAGTCTCTTCCACAGCTGTAATCAAGCATCCAATAAATACAGTTTTTATTTAAAATAAATAAATTAATAGTGAAAAAAAAACACTAAAAACACGCTTTTATAAATGCACGTAAAAACCAAAAAATCCGGCTTCATCATCAGACCTTGAAACTTAATCGTGGTCAAAGTTGATTACAAGACCTTTCTAACAAGTCCAAACACGGCTATGATACGATATTCCATCATGGAATGCCAGTGCCTATCTCCCGGCTTCATCATCAGATCTTGAAACCTAATCGTGGTCAAAGTTCATTCTAAGACTTTTCTAACAAGTCCAAACACAGCTATGATACGATGTTCCATCATGAAGTTCCAGTTCATATCTTCCGACTCCATCATCAGATCAGTTCGACAGTACCATATTATTGTATTGTCATCAGAACTACATACAGCTGCCAATTTTCATGACGCTACGATCCTTGGAAGATGGTTAAATTAGTTACCTTAGATTCCATTACATAGTTACATACAGGTCGACCTAATAAAAGCGTGTTAAAAAGGGTGAAAACCACGTTGATTTTAACTGTTTTTACTTTCGAAGCTGTGCACCTAATTGCTTGCATCTTAGATCAACATAAAGTTTTGTAAAAGCAATTGCAAAACACAAATATGTTTCTCTTCCGATGTTGTAAATGTTTGCATACTATATAATTCAAGATTTTGTAATATTTTCGATTTTTATTTTCAAATAGACTGCGATCCCCCGGGGGTCGCGACCCACTGGTTGAAAATAACTGGCCTATATAATCAATGGCGATACTTACATAGCAGTACGGGTATCATGACATACGTGTACATGAAGAATACAAGAATACTGATGCAAAATTTGAAATTATCTATTGGAATAGCGCCGTTGTTTCCGATTCCGAAGAAAATCCCTCCTAATAACACTGCCGATATTACGTGATGCATAAGCTGTATCCATAGAGCTATCTGAAAATTTTAAATAAAAATATTAGATAAATTCATTGATCTATAAAACACGATTTTTTTTTACTCACAGAATTTCTTCGAGATTGTAGAAACATTCTTTTTGAAAGTATAATGAACTGCTTCCAAAACGATGTAGCAAACTCTACGCCCTTTTCTGCATCTTTTCTCAGTTCTGTCGCGTACATGGTTTTGCATGACATGTCTGAGTGCAGCTTAGGTTTTCTAAAATATAACATATGAGTTATTTTATGTTATTTTATATAAGGGGGGGGGGGGGGGGGGTTTGGGGGAGAACGAAAAATATTGGATTGATTTTTATATTACCATTTTGTTATTACGGTTTTATACAGAATATATGTTTCAATAGTATTTTTTTTGAATTTCAAGGAATTTTGTTGAAACCCCATTACTCGATTTCAAAATTTTCCGTACGGTTAATACGGAAATCACAGTATACTGTAGTTTTAACATGATTCGTGTCCGACTATATCCGTACGTATCCTACTACATGGTGTTATGCTAGCAGCGAGATCCTAAGGTCGCGACGTAATGAAATAACATTACGTTTTAACATTACGCCACGGTAACTACCGTCACGACAACACGGTTACGCGTCATGTTAATTTATACATGTGGACTACAGTCTGAGTTATATAAGTAATCCTTGTTGAAACATGCGGGAGCTATTGGGCCCTAGTTGAGTTGGCCACGTCGACCAATTTGTTCGGGGTCGGTCACACTCACGGGTCAACACCCATCCGACGGCGTCCACGCATGAAGTGCGAGCCCGCGTAGGACTCTGGCCTGAGGGCTAGTTTCCCCCAGGAGTCAATCTTCTGGCGCTCCTGGACGGTTTGCACACCGTGCGGCGTAAGCCGATCGATTATGCATTCTGACTAACAGTCGGGGGAGTCTGGAAACAGTACCGTCTCCTATAGAGCGGGGTAGTTGTTGACCTTACGGCGACTGCTCTGGAAACGACTATCGGCTACCCGATTCCGGGTGAACGGCCGGGCAAAGGATGCCGTGATCCGCGATAGATTCGGTTGACACCGTTTCACCGCTACGTAAGGGAGAGGACCGCGCAAGCGACCTCGAACTCGTAACCAGTCGGGAGACCGGGGTAATCTGGTTGCAACTGGAAGTAAGGGCGCGAGTGTCGGCCCACTGGGTAACATATTTGGCTATCTCGCGGATAAGGCGTTGGCCTCTAACGGGCATGTGGCGGAGCTTAACGGTGGACTGTTTTATCCTAAGTCTTCTGCGCTCACCTCACGGGAGACAGAACGATCAAATTTTGTTAAAACTTCCTGAGGTGACGGGTTCGCCCGTTGTAGTTGACAGCTCTAGTAATTGAAACATACTCATTTCGTTATGTTTTTCTCAGTGTGGGAGATTGATACGATGGTATGAAAAAGCACATTTCTAAATATTATAATAATATGCTTGGCGTCGCTAGGGCGGTATTTTCTCTTTCTATCTTTCCTGATTTGAATCTCGATGTCTTTCGATTAGATGAGTTAAATTGAGGACAGTTAACTAAAATCAGACATCGGGTTATTTTCAAAAATCAGTTTCTTATGGTTTATGCACTTCTCTTGAAGCTGAAAAATCCAGTCATTAATCAATCCCGGCAAAAGTTGTAAGAAATTCAAGCTAATGCAACTGTAGTTGTATTTACACTGGATTATTTACTCGAATAACTTTAGTTAAATTGTAGTGTGACTGACTTTAGTAACTTTAGACTGTAGAAAATACTTTTACTAAAGTTACTAATGTCATTCTACTTAGTCTACTGTGTAAGTAGAATGACGTTAGTAACTTTAGTAAAACTATTTGTAGAGTAGTAAAATATCATTTAGATTTTTATTAATTCGCTAAGTAAAAATCGAATCGATCCCCCCCTTTTCCCCCTAAGTACTTCTTCGTTTCATTGTCACAATGCATTTACCCTTTTCTCACGATTATCTTCTCTTCCTCTTTCAATCGTCCATTTTCTATAGTTTTACTTAGGAGATTAATCGAACAGCTATCGGATTGGAGAGCCTCCATCATGAAGTCGGCTGGATTGTGGGTTGTCGGGCAGTTGAGACCGCATCTTGAAAGGAATGGGACTAGTTTTTGGGGAGATCCTTGGAAGCAGCATTTGCCATCAGCTACAAAGTACCTGAAAAATATGGTTTTATCTTAATGACTGTTTACCTAGCTGCTACAAAAATAGTAGTTTATAACTGTTATAAATGCTCACACATTATCCAGGAGAAAGAGATGGGAGGCGCTTGGCTGATGAAGCGTGGTGACGACAGTTCTACCCTGACGAGCTAATAATTTCAGCAGGGCAATGCATTTCTTCACAGACACCACGTCTAGACCCCTGAAATAAAAGAATTTAACGATTACATGATATATGGGTGTCCTGAAAGGGTGGCGAACTGCAGAGCGACCTCGATCGAATCAAGGCATGGGGACCGACGGTTGGCTCATTAAAGCGACTACCTCTCTCAAACGGCGAAAAAAATACATTTTGTAATAAATTTTAAGTGACTCCCGTGCGCATTTAAATAAAGATAAAAATATGAATCTTGTAGCAAGTTTCTTAGTCTTTCGTACTGTGATGCAAAATTTCAATACTTTGATTTTTTTAATAATAATTTCAATAAAATCTGCAGTCATCACCTTTTCGTAATTTGATTTTTTCTTGTAATTTATCGCGGCCAACAACTTCAAACTATATTGGTAATGTGATGATGCGATCATTTTTAAGTTTTCAAAATAATCTTTAAATAAAACAAAAAAGTGTCATGCGGGATTTCAGAAGATCGGTATGTGCGCTCAAATAATTACTTCACATCTAATGAGCTATTACAGTCTAAGCACATTTTTGGCTATTTAGATTTTCATTTTTGGTTTTCTATTTTATTGTTAAAATACCAAGAAACAGACGTATTTTTCATATTTTCATTCTTAAGTCAGCTTACGAATCGCCGATTCGCTCATAAGAAGTTTAATATTTCCATTGCTCATTGCATTTAGTATATAAAAAAATATTCTCGCTGACTTTGTATCATTGTGTGTTCAAAATTCGAATAATTTCAAAATTAAATGTGGCAGTAAACCTTTTGAATGACCAAAAATTCGCGGTAGGATACATTTAAGAAGTAGTATTATCAATTGCAACCTCGGAAGCCCGGATTTAAGGCTACTCAATTAATCATTGTAAAGTTATATAAAGAATTAAATTCATGAGTACAATTCGACCATTCTTTCCTAATTATTTTAAAGTCAATATTGCAACTGAAATAGCGATGGACTCCGGAGCAAAGCGTGGATGCATACCGAAAATCTTCGCTCCAGGCTAGAGGATTGTCAGCAAGATAACGTATGTCATTTAGGAAATATATATTTTTAACATACACTTTATTTTGATTTTAATTTCATACTACCGCTGCCTCTTTTTGGACACCTATATCTCTCTCACAATGCCATGGTAGTTTATCTCTATATATTTTACATGCTTCTATATCAGTGCCGGATTAACCTATATAGAGAGCCTTAGGCCGTCGAAATCTCGGGGCCCCCTTAGCAATTTGCAAATCATATCTAATACATTTTGAACAACAATATTTTGAAAAACTCCAAAAAAAATCGTGGGGCTTGTAGGCCAGTGCCTACTTGCCTATTGGACAATCCGGCACTGTTCTATATGAATAGGGACTATTTACGAGCACATCATAGAGTGATTAGCGAAAGTAGATGTATGATTGTAATGCTCATTATGGATCCAGCGGTGTAAGAAATTAGAGAAAGGAATATTTCCTAATAACGCAGAGATTTCCTGACTGCTAATCGCTTGAATATCTATCTCTAGGAAATTACCCAAACCGCTAATCGCTCTACTGTTTCCTTACCTTTGCCGCGAGGTCTCAATAATGACAAGACAGAGGAGTAGGTACCTATGCAATTAATGTCCGATAAACAACGAGCTCAATACACCCATCATGTGAACAAAAGTCTTTAACCACGAAGTAAAGGAGGAATTTAGAAAAACAAGTTGAAATTCGAGAGATATGCCGTCTACGGAATTCCGGTGGCATAGTGGTTAAGTCGCCTGATCTTATATTGCAAGGTTTCGTCCGGGTTCGATTCCCGGCTGAGATACCATTTTCCGTTGGGATAAAATTAACGGAATTGCATTTCAATTCTGTCGATCATATGCTATAACAAGACACACACTTACACATATGTCAAATGCATACATACATATAAACAATTCATAGTAGGGTTGGTTGTAAAAGATTGTCTTATGATAATAAACCCGCCCGTTATGAAATTTCACAATAAAGAGTAGAAACAAACAAACAAACAGTTCTAAATATCGAACTCTTCCAGAAGAAATTTAAATGGCAAATTTCTCTGTCACGAAGCGATTAGAAAACATTATCAGCCAGCCAGTACTAGTTAATATTATAATATACTCACTTAGGTCCTAGAGAAACAAAGATAAAGCATGAAATGGTGTGAGGGCATTGCCTCTACTATTTGTCGAGATAAAGTCGTTTTTACATATAATATAATAAATTATTCATTACATACGTTATTAAAAACAATACATATTAAAATATAAGGAACATACAAAATACTATCTTCTACGCACTTACACATACACTAATTACATATGGACAGATTAACTGGGGACTTATGGTAAGACAAATTTTGGCACTTTGATCAAGGCTCAAAAAGCTTTGCTAAGGGTCATCAATAAAAAAACTTATCGCTTCCCCATCAAAGGATCTTCACAGAGACTTCAATGTATTAGACGTTACGTCAACTATACATCTGATTTGTTTTCCAATGCTACCAAAAAGGCATCACCAGACATCGGCAAATATAAAAAAGACACCCACAACCGAAAATAAGGACTAAATATGGACAGCGAAACAACAGTTACTTAGGACCAAAACTGTATAACTTTCTCCACACACATAGGGCAGACCTTGAACGCAGGCCTTGACCTTGACCTTGACCTTGACTAAATATCAAAAAAATACCACCCGATAGTACTTGTTACTAAAAAGCAGTAAGTAAATATCGGGTGGTAACTAAAAATCATAGCATTTAAAATATATACTTAGGTATATCGATTAAATACCTAAATACGTAATTATTAATCTTTAATACTGATATATCGATTAAATACTTTTTATTTATTTTTATTTCCCACGGACAAGACACCAGTCTTCAGCTCTAAATGGTTTAAGTAAAAAAAAACTTTGTAATTATAGAAAACTTTCCAAAAAGACATTCAAATGCACATTTTAGTCGTAATTTATTTATTTATTTTTTTATTTATTAATTTACAATAACTTCATATAATATGTCATATAAACACCATTTACATAATATGGTTGAGTTGGGAGAGATTGAGCACATCCTATGGTGAAATGTTTATCCGCATTCCTAACTAGGTCAGAGACCCGTATCTAGGGATGCTGATTTTTGTTTAATTGTATCGACGAGCTGACTCTTTTGATATTCTGAACTTAAGTTGTATTGCATGATACATAAGAATATATACATATATACATACGCATACATACACACATACATAATATATATATATATATATATATATATATATATATATATATATATATACATACCTACACATACATATACATAGCAAATAATACACGAGATTTGATATTAGTTAGTAATATATAATTTAATATATACAACTTAAATTATTAGCGAGAGCAATTGAGACTCCGCATACATTGGACCCCTTTCAAGCAGGTACTTCTTTATAAGTATTTTGAATGAATTTAAGTTGTTTGCATTCTTATAACTCTCATTTAAATTATTATAAAATCTCGGCGCAAGGAAGTAAAAATGCCTTTGGGCAAATGAGGACTTTACAATCGGAATATTATAATTCAACCCAGTAGCTTGCCTTGTGTTTTTAGTTTGTTGGCTTCTTGTCTGCTGATCCTTGATTCTGTGAAACTCAATTAGTAATTGTTTTATGAATAATTGCCTCACATCAAGTACTCCATATTCTGTAAAGAGTTTCGCTGAGGGGTATCTAGGGGGTTTTTTATTGATGACCTTTAGAATCAGCTTCTGCGCATTGATCAAAGGAAGGAGTACTTGTGTGGTACAGCCACCCCATGCAATTGTGCCATAGTCAGTTTAAATATATGTTTCCATATATGTTTACATTTCCATATATGTTGTTTAAATATATGTTTACATTTCCAGTTTAAATATGTGTTTATATATATATATTAAAATCTTACGTGGTCGGTTCATCTAGAAACAGCACTGGAGGGTTATTCACAAGTTCTAAAGCAATAGAAAGTCGTTTTCTTTGACCTCCTGATATGTTTTCAACGCGCGTATCTCGACATGCCCATAGTCCAAGAGTTTGAAGGATTTCTTCAACCTGAAAATTAGATAAGGCATTCTTTATACTATACATACCCGGTAGATGGTAGAAACAACCACCACCAAATGATGAGAGTGAAGGAGTTGTACAAGTTTTGTTGCCTCTCATCACTGCGACCAGTCCTGAACTTTTGTAATACATAAGTATTACAAATTTCAGCTCAATCGGATACCAGCAAGTGGTTGAAAAATGATGCCAGTTTTGAAACGGACAATTCACTTATATACGAACATTCTAAGTTAAATAAAAGCTTGTAAAAAGAGAAATGATTCCTACCTTTTTCTATTTTGCTTGAGTGTATTATTATAGAAAGTTATCAAACAACGAATCGGATTGATTAGTCGGAAAAGTTATTTATTTATATGGTCTACGGAATGTTTGAAAGCCCAAAGGGGCCCCGAAAAGTAGGTAAAGGGGCCCCTTAAATGTCGACGGCCTAAAGACCTTTTATATGGATTGATCCGGCAATGATGGTGGTATCAATCTGTTGTAATATTAGGCTGTTGCAGGTGATGATATGGAACGATTTTATTTCGTATATAAATGTGGTTTATTTGATAAAATAGGCACGCGGGGAAGCGCAGTCGTTATGAAGTTTTAGTTTTGAGGTTGGTCATTGAGCTGAGGAGGGGGAGGGGGGGGGGGGGCAGAGGCGCGGCCGACAGCTGAAGTCCCCTCGTGTATTAGGCTAGTAAGCAGTAGTGTAGTAGACTTAATGGTCGACCCGGGACAGCTTACAGTAACAGTAACATGTTACGTCTTACAGTAACAACTCTTGCAGGTATTCTGGATAGATACCGCGCAAGCGACCTCGAATATGTGACTAGACCGGAGAACGGAGAAATCCGCCCAAATGTGGTAGTAAGGGCTCGAGGTCGGCCTGCCGAGGTAGGCCCCCTGTGCCTTGCGGTAAAGCGTTGGACTCTCAGAGCCGGTCCACACGATGCGGTGCGGCGCCGCATCACGAAGATTTTGATGTATGGGCGTACACACGTACAGTGCACGGTGCGGCGCCGCAACGTTACAACGACGCCGCAGTGGGCGAATAGTGTTGTAGTTAATTGTACGTAGAACTAGTGAAATGAGGTAGTCAACGCCAGTACTTCGTCGGTACTCATTTTAAACATTTCGATTACAAATTAACAAAAATACGTAGAAATAAATGAAACAGGCAAGCGTGTACCCTCCTTCGACTGCACTTAACAAATGAGCGGTACCGCTCCGGCGGTATTACCGGTTTGCGTGCGGTGCGACGCCGGAACGCACCGTGTGACATACCATGGATATTTGTGTGTAGGACGCCGCAGCGGCACCGCTCAGGCGCCGCGCCACAACCGCACCGCATCGTGAGCTCCGGCCCTTACGGGCGTGTTGGCGTAGTTAGCCGGAGGACTGCGTTGTCCCTGTCTCTTTCACCCCACGGTTGAAAGAATGATTAATTTTATTTTTATTTATTTATTTATTTGGTAATTTACAATTAACTACATTAAATGGACACATACAATTACAATGTCATAGCAGCAAAAAACTGATAACATTGCCAGAAACTGTTGCCAGTGATCCTATTTTAATGTCGCCTAACTAGGAAATAGACTGTTCTAAGTCGAACATTTAAATATATTATGTATATATTTAAATGTATAACATATAACATAATATATTGTAATACAACAATATAACATAATATATTGTAAATATATTATGAACCAATAAAAAAAACAAAGTAATGAAAAATATATAAAATTTGGGAGAATTTAAACACTAAGAGATATTATTATTTCTTACAAGCTGAAAAATTGAATATAAAATTGATAATATAAAAGTACATATCGTTATACCTTCCTGGGGGGCAGGTTCGCCGGCAGCAGTTGACACCTTTAGAGGTGTCCTGAGTGTAATACTAGCAGGTGTCATGCTATCCACGATTTTGACTTTTTCTATGTGATGTTATATTCGAGAAGAATCCTGGCAGCCTTACCCATAATATTCAAGGTGGGCGAGTGCCCATGTATATCCAAATTGTAAGCACACTCATGCATAATTATATTAATTTCGCAGTAGCATTAACTTATAAAATATGACGTCAGTGACGTCAAATTTAAACTATTATTGATAAATCAAATGTAAGAAATCGTGCAAATAATTGTATTTAATTAGAAGCTCAGAGGTAATCGCATACATCAGGTAATAAAATAGCCTCATTATAATATTGGACCTATTTATAAATAACGATCATTTTAGAATGAGAGACAAGGTCTGAAACGAGTAATTTTTAATATGTTATTTTTTTAAATATGTTTAAAAATATTTTTAAACTGGAGCCAGCGAAAATGCCTAGCGAAAATGCCCGAAAAAAAGCACGCTGGATGAAGAAATCTCATGATCAATATAAAATCACAATCTGAATATTTACAGTTGGGCGGTGTCGACTTCAACGGGTAAGCCCGTCACCCCAGGCTGGTATAACGATATGTCATCGTTCTTTCAGCCGTGGGATGAGCGTAGAAGACTTAGACAGTGACACTCCACTATCTAGCTCCGCCAACTAACCTGCGAGAGACTAACCCTTACCGCCCGGCACCGGCTAGTTAATTCAAAGGGCAGACCAAGCGCCCTCGCTGCCAGTTATGACCAGATTTCTCCGGCCTCCCCTCCCCGTTACAGGTTTGAAGTCGCTTGCACGATCCTCTCCCTCGTGTAGCGGTGATTCAGTGTCCACCGAATCTATCGCAGACCACGGCATCTTCACCCGGTATCGCGTAGCCGAATGGTTGTTTCAAGAGCGGCTGTCACAAGGTAAACAACCGCCCCGCTCTATACGAAACAAAGCCGTTTCTAGACTTCCAGACTATCTGTCGTAGCGCACAATCGATTGGCTAACGCCGCGCGGTGCGCGAACCGTCCAGGAGCGCCCGAACTACGATTGCCTTGGGAACTGGCCCGCAGACCCCAGTTTAAATCGAAATTAAAAGGCTACCTTATTAGGAGAGAATTGTATAATATTACCGAATTATGATGAGATGACTGACAATTTCCATGTCGATATTAATTATTTAACTTGACATTTTTACGATTTTATTGACCATTACATTATCAGTATTCTTAATTCCTCCGATAATCTGCGGACCATATAATCTTACCTTTCATGACAAATCAATTTCATGACAACTCAAATTGTAGTTTTAAGTACCTAAAACGACTGTTATCAATTATTTGGTGAGCCTCTTTAGAAACGTTTGTTATTGATTTTTAAAGTTATTTATATATTAGGCGGCTGTCAAAAGTATTATGTCTAAACGACTCTGTAAAAGTTTTCAAGACAATAAACGTGATTTGATTTAATTTGAGGCGCAGAGTCCTCTACCCGGGCTCGCACTTCTGCTTGGAGGCTGCCGGATAGGTGTTGACCTGTGAGTTCGGCCGACCCTTACACTTGCACTCTGAATACTTACAATTAGGACTTTCTCATCAGACCCCAGTTCATCACCTAGCTTTAGGTTAGCAGCCACAAGCATTGACTCGTGAACTGTCAGTCGAGGCTGAATGAGATCATCTTGCATAATATAGGTGGACAGCTTCTTGAAGAATTTCATTTCACGGGGATGGTCATTGATCTGAATGCTACCCATCACTCCTGCAGTTCTACAAAAATGAAAGAAAAAAATGTAGTAATATTTGTTTTTTTTTATTGGGACTAATATAGTTGGGGCAAGAGTAATAATAGACATTGACAAATTTCGGTGAGGTGGGGAGAAGGTGAGAGGGGACGGTTGAAGACGGTAAGAGTCCCCCACCGAGTGCTATGAAAATACAATGTATTAAAGGAATTTTACCCAATCGGGGCACTATTATAACGAAATTAGTTGACTGTCAAGATATGTCATGATACAAACTCCAAGTCAAGTCTAATCCGCTAAAGAATTAAGTTGGCAATGATAGTATTAAATGAAAACCTTCTATTGCTTAAAATACTTTATAAGGAAAGTAAGGATTTGTATCACTGGCTGAATTTTTGATGCATGTGCAAGTGGACTTTTCGAGGAAATTATCAACAAAACAACGAGACAATTTAGAATCATGAAATTATTTCAATATTTTAAAATTCGGCTTTATGACGGACGTTTATCTGGTTAATCTGAGAAAATATCAAGTCTACTTACAAATATGTTTTTTTCGCATGTAAACACGACACTTAAAAATGGGAGTAAAGTCATAACAACATTTCCAGCTACTGATGGGTATTCGTATCTATGTCCAATCAAAAGATAGCTGTCAAAGTTGTCGAGAGAAAATTTGCGGAACCCTTACGTCCAGCGGAACCCAGTTCGGGAACCGCTGATCTATATCATAGCTTTCAATTTCTATATCTCTATCATTGATTATATAGTGTATTATATAATCAATGTCTCTATGTTCACCGAACTACATGTTAAACGGGTTAACCAATTGACTTGAAATTTGAAACATAGACTCCTGAGGAGTCAAGTAATTGTTGTAATTTATAAAGTAAAAAAAAACAAAAAATGTTCAAAAATATTCAAATGTTCAATAGCTCAAAAATGTGCCTTGCTAGCACGCGTGAAACCTTGAATTTCAAAACATAGACTCTTGAGGAGTAAAATGTGTGATTTATAAAAGGTAATAAAGAAAGGTTTTCAGTTAAAAAAAAAGTAAAAAAACAAACGAAAATCAAAACTATTATTATATGTGCCCTGCGAGTACTGACTAACTCTTGTAGTTTATATTCTATAAGGAAATACAAGCGTATTGCTTTTTTTTAAATCTTGCTGCTGGGGAAACCAACGCAGATTTATTAAATTAAGTATCTTATACACCTCCAAGCATCTTATATGGGCACTGGTTTGGTAAGTATTGAGAATCATAAAAACGATTCGCTGATTTTGCGATACACACAATGCTTTCAACTCAGTTTTATACGTAAAGTGATCTCTCATCATTATAAACCTACTAAATTCGAAATAAAAATCAGGAAAAATATAATTCTACATTTTTTCTCTATTTAACCTCACGAATCATTTCCCAAATTTCTGGCAGTATTAGCAGAAGCCCGGTATATTTTTAATATTCTATATCTAAATGCAAACAAACCGCATAAGATCGATTAAACTATTTTTTTACTGCAATTATCCAATTTCAGATTTCATCGATTTAATCGACTCAACGTTGTGAACTATATTATTTCTTCTATATATTATAAATCTGTTCGAACTCTATATAATATATTTATAGGTCATCCTAATTTCGATTTCCAATTAAACATCACCTACACTTTCCTAGTCCTTTTGCGAAATGTCTGGGTCAATTAGTGCCATTAACATTCAACCTTGCCACTGCCATAAGCGAGCAAAGATCGAAAAATTATGATAACATAAAATAGTTTCAAGGCTTGCACCGAGTTAGAAATATAAATGTTCTGTGGGAAGGAGAAATTGTCAGAATAGCATCTAGCATTTATGAATCACAATCGGAATGCCACGGAGCTCTCGCTAATCTACATATACAGGCTGTTCGGGACCTAAAATCATTTTTTCAAGAAGGTGCCCTTTTCATCAAATCGAACGTATAAAAAAAATATATACTAGTATACTAAAATGGATAAGATGGACTTTTCATTGGTAACCAAGTCTAAATCCAAAAATGTTGTACATGACTGTTGTACAAGTTGTACAAGTTGTACATTGTACATGACTTTCAATTAAGTTTTTCATGACATCTAATGTAAAAGAAAATGTATCTTTTTAAATTCTTTTTTTGAAAACCTATTTTTTTTTGGTTTTCATTGTTTTACGTATTACGCACACGAACACCTATTGTAAAAGGGATTTTAGGTCCCGAACTCCTTGTATAAGAAGCCTGAAGTGCAATTGTCACAATTAAAAAGATTCTTAACAGCAAGGATTTTAACTTTCCTTTAAGAATGAAATTTGTTAGATTATCGATTTTTAGTTCTTCTATATGGGCATGTTGGACCTTTCGTATCATGGACCATGACGGAATTCTCTTGTAAGAATATTCTGATATTAGAGTACCGGGTATACTAAAGGATGCTTAAGATTTCGTGGACTGATAAAGTTCGTAACGAATTGGTACTTCAAAGAACGGCGAAAGAATTTGACTGCTCATCACAATTAAACGACGTAAATTAAAATACTTCGGCCACGTTATGAGAGGCAGTTGATACTTCCTTCTGCAACGTAATGTACAGAGGAAACAAAAGGACGGAACGGACCAGGAAGACGCCAAATTCCTAGGCTGAAAAATTAAAGACAATGTATCGGAGGAGCACTTTTTCCTCGTTCCGAGCAGCAGCTTATAAAGTTGAGATAGTGATGATCCAACCCCGAAGAGGAGAGGGCACTTTAAGAAGAAGAACCAAGTCCAGGTAGCCGAGTACCCCCCCCCCCCCACTAATTTATTAACATCATCATCATCGACTTTTACAATGCAAAATATTACATTGGGCCCGATTGCATTTCTTTGTAAGCTAAAACTGAAATTAGTTTCAGCGAACGAGATAGAGCCATCCGTTAGAGCGGAATTTGAAACGAACGATCGTCTATATAAACTACCTGTCGAATATTCGACTGAATGAATTTGAACACTTTTCGTGCGGTCTTATATTCAGATGCTTTATTTTTGGTGGGTAGTTTTAATGCTAAAAAGTTACATCCGTTAATTTAACATTCCGCTCTAGCGTATTGCTTTGTCTCTCTCACATGTACTAATTTCCAATTTCAGTTCACGAAGAAACGCAATAGAGCTCAATCGTGTCTTCCAATTGAATCAGATAAATTTCAAGGCCAAATCCTTCGTAATGAATAAATCTTGAAGGATAAAACGAGACAATTTAGATACCTATTACCGCGTTTTTATTGTTATATACCTTACACGCTAATTATTTAATTATTACCTATACCTGCAATTATAAGAGGTTTAAATCATTTTCCAAGATTTTTCATTACAATTATCGGGTCATGATAATACCGTGTCACCTCATCAACGATGGCCGTCACTTATGTATGTACATTTACGTATTATATTGCAAAAACAAAACCGGATACAGTTTTTAATCATACACGCTTGATGTACCTACGAGTATGATGCTAATGATAATACTTAACGATACTCACGTATATCCTACTAACACATTCATGAGAGTGGACTTTCCGGCGCCTGAAGGGCCGAGGATTGCAGTCAGCTCGCCAGAGTGAAACTTGCCTGATAATCCGGATAAAATAGTTTGGGATCCTGGAAAGAAAATGTTTTAATTAGTTATTAAGTTATACAATGGAAAATAAAATGTTAGTAGATTCTGACAATGAAAAGTTATGTGTCAAATTGGTATTTATTAAAGTGGGAGCCTGGTTTAGACGGCTAAAAAAAACATGTTTGGTCATATTTTGTTTTCTTTAACTTAAAGTTGAAATCTATTCATGATTCATTTACTTCTGGAATCGCTGATATAAATAAATACAAACGGAGCTGCCATGGAATTCACCGACCGGAGTCGGGCCCATCATAATACTATTTTTTTCACTTCTGGGGGGTGAGCAGTGGATTCCGGACTTACGAACCGGCTGTGGTAGGTTTAGGACAGCTGTCTTGCCACATGTGAGCGTTCACCTTACCACCCATTCACTCCCCCTTCGAAGCCATAGAATTTGAGATGCGCAAATCGCAGTTTTAGATAATTTTTCTAAGAAAGAGTTGATTATTTTTCTGGAAAGGCCAAGATCTTTAAAGAGGTGAAATAGAGATTTAGCTGGCAGGCCACGAGCGCCAACTTCCACCGCGTGAAGGTGAACAGTGAAGCCGTTCCGGGCTACGGCATTTGCAAGATCATGGTATTTATTTAATTTGTACTCGTGGTCTTTTGGGATATTTGATTCCCATGGAACAGTTAATTCTACAATAAGAGCCACCTTCCGAGATAGAGAGTAAAGAGTTATATCTGGACGGAGGGCTGTGCATCCGAGACTTTCAGGGAATTTATACTGCTTAGAGACCGAATCAACCTCCAGAATCCAATCTAGTTGCAGATTGCTGTAAGTGTAAAAAATACTACTGTTCTCTAGAGAAAGCTTTAACCGCGTTTTTCTCAAAACCATATTTTTATGTCCTGCGCCGGAGATAAAAAACTACTTGACGGATCGAGTTGTTCCCAAAAAAAAAAAAAGATTATTAATTTTTCTTTATAAATAGGATAGAAAACGAATTTACCGCGTGAATTTTGTAGCACCCGACGTTTCGGTGACGTTGCAGCCGCCGTTGTCCAGGGTAGACTGAAGAGCTGTCAATCCGTTGTTTTGCGGGTAGGCCGCATACCGCTTCCGCCACTGCGTAGGTTATAACGGTGGTGGGGGGGCCGGGCTCGGACCGCGGGAATTTTGAAAATCCGTCTTGCACACAACACTCACTGTATCCTGTTTTACGTCTTTGCGTTCGGCGTTCGGCGGCGGGAACATTTTAAGAAGAGGGTTCCACGTAGAAGATTATAGCCGTCGTCTCTATTGAAGTTCGGAGTTCTTCTTATTTCAATGGATTCCCGGATCATGCGATGCGGTCCGAGCCCGGCCCCCCACCACCGTTATAACCTACGCAGTGGCGGAA
>OX155953.1:24147121-24176901 GCA_944548615.1 Micropterix aruncella | reverse complement strand
ATATATATATATATATATATATATATATATATATATATATATATATATATATATATATATATATATATATATATATATATATATATATATATATATATATATATATATATATATATATATATATATATATATATATATATATATATATATATATATATATATATACACTACTGTGAAAAAGTCTTCGAACAGTTACCCACAAAATAAACGAGGTGTCGTAGTTTTGAAAGTAACTAAGTGAGCCCATTCCTTTTTTTGTCGGGCTTGTTCATTCATCGGAGGAGTCATAAAACTTTATTAGACATTTCTACAACCTACCTGGGTTGGGAAACAATTAGAAGAGTGGACAATGGTTAAATTTTCACAAAATGCCGTTCTCGTCTTTACCTGAAAAAGGGGTTGTATTTAATACTAATGTTATTTTTGAGTAGTTGCATATTGAGCACGTCGCAAAACGGTTATTATGGAAAGGGTTTTTGATTCTCTCTGCGAATATTAAAAAAAAAAAACGAAATACAGTCGTTTAACCCTGCCGCGCAAAATTGTTTATATTGCTGTTGGCCTGTGAACTCTTTTAATATATTTTATTAAAATGCATAAAATTAGTGCAATGGATCGACAAAAAAATATTACTCACCATAAAGAAGGACATTCAGTGCGAAAAATCCAACAACTGTACTGCTTTAGTAATTCATGTACCCATCTGAATACAGTTTCTCATGAATTCTGACCAAGGGTCCAACCCCATTCACCGAAAAATACCCCTATACCATAACAGAACCTTTCCCGTGCTTAACTATTGTAGCCAAACACTTGTCTTTAAATTGTTCTTCGTGGCATCTGCGGACGAATTGGCGGCGATTAGATCTAAAAAATTTGAATTTTGACTTGCCTGTCCAGAGGACTCTTTTTCACTGCCCATGATCCAAGTTTTATGTTCTTGGGCAAATTTTAATCGTCTCTGACGTTTATTCTTACGAAGTAATGGTTTCCGCTTGGTCACACACCCTCGAAGATTATTTTTCAGCAGGACTTTTCGAACCGCCGATGGGGTCACCAAAACGCCGCAAGACTCATTAAGATCCTGGGCCAGATCACGGCTTGAGTTTTTTTTTTCAACCTCAAGGATGAGACCACTTTATAGTGCTCTGATTATTCATCAATCTTTCTAGGTCTTCCACTCCTCGGACAGTCTTCGATTTGGCCGGTATTTTTGAATTTTTTGATCACATTATAGATTCCACAAACAGATTTTCCAGTCAGTTGTTGGATTTTTCGCACTGAATGTCCTTCTTTATGGTGAGTAATATTTTTTTGTCGATCCATTGCACCAATTTTATTCATTTTAATAAAATATCTTAAAAGAGTTCACAGGTCAATAGCAATATAAACAATTTTCCGCGGCAGGGTTAAACGACGGTATTTCTAATTAAATATTTTTTAAATATTCACAGAGAGAATCAAAAACTATTTCACAATAACCGTTTTGCGACGTACTCAATATGCACCTACTCAAAAAAACCATTATTTTATTTTATTTTATTTTATTTTATTTTATTTTATTCTGGAACCAAACAGAACTACATACAATGCAATAAAAACCTATTTAAAAGTGACAAAAATCCATTAATGTGATTCCGAATATAAAGTATACAAAATGAACGCAATATAATTTTATATTGTTTCCGCTTGAGAATGGGGGGAATCAGGATGGGAAGTGAGGTGAAAGGGAGAGACAAAATAGATAAAAATATATTATGTATGTATATAAATATATTTATATTTAATTTTAGGTATGATATATAGTTATTATAAAGAATATACTTGAGATAAAAATTATGTCCTTGAACTAAATTAAATGAAATATAATATGTATAAATGTTATGGGATCATCTAGATAGACTGTAGAATTTTTTTTATTGAGTTCTTATAAGAGGTTTTTATTTTTTATTAGTATTAAATACAACCCCTTTTTCAGGTAAAGACGAGAACGGCATTTTGTGAAAATTTAACCATTGTCCACTCTTCTAATTGTTTACCAACCCAGGTAGGTTGCAGAAATGTCTAATAAAATTTTATGACTCCTCCGATGAATGAACAAGCCCGACAAAAAAAGGAATGGGCGCACTTAGTTACTTTCAAAAATACGACACCTCGTTTATTTTGTGGGTAACTGTTCGAAGACTTTTTCACAGTAGTGTATATATATATATATATATATATATATATATATATATATATATATATATATATATATATATATATATATATATATTTATATATATATATATATATATATACATATATATATATATATATATATATATATATATATATATATATATATATATATATATATATATATATATATATATATATATATATATATATATATATATATATATATATATATATATATATATATATATATATATATATATATATATATATATATATATATATATATATATATATATATATAAATATATATATATATATATATATATATATATATATATATATATATATATATATATATATATATATATATATATATATATACATATATATATATATATATATATATATATATATATATATATATATATATATATTGTTAATATTTGATTGGTTTTTTGTAAAATCTTTTTTTAAAGAATTCGTTTAAAGGATGACACTTTGATGAAAAAATAAAAATAACAAAAGCCACTTACATAGCTGGAAGGTTTTCCCGGACTGGACTGGGAAATGCTTATTGTTTAAACGATGAGTACCACTTTCGACGGTACACTGTAGGTTTAATGGGATCCCTTTATCGCTAGCGAACGATCACCCTTCATCCACATCTCAAAAACAAAGCGTATCCTTTTGCAAACCAAAATAAAATGTCTTTATTAAAGACAAATTTAAGCAAAAAACAATGAAAAAAATCACAATCAATCGTCTCTTAAATGCGGAATGACATTTCGAAAATTCGATTTGAAATTCGAATATATCCACTCTTTAAAAGGACGATATACGATTGCTGGGCTCGCTATCAGCCAGCTATTAAATGAAAATAAAAATAAAATACTTCATTTGCTCGTTCCCATGAAATAAGATATAAATCGTAATTTCTGGTCGAGAAGTTTATACTTAAGGCTATATGATATTTACAAGAGTTCAAAACATAAGATAAAATTGTATAATATTGTTAATATTTGATTGGTTTTTTGTAAAATCTTTTTTTAAAGAATTCGTTTAAAGGATGACATTTGATGAAAAAATAAAAATAACAAAAGCCACTTACATAGCTGGAAGGTTTTCCCGGACTGGACTGGGAAATGCTTATTGTTTAAACGAGATGTATTCTTGGATGAGTACCACTTTCGACGGTATACTGTAGGTTTAATGGGATCCCTTTATCGCTAGCGAACGATCACCCTTCATCCACATCTCAAAAACAAAGCGTATCCTTTTGCAAACCAAAATAAAATAATTTAAGCAAAAAACAATGAAAAAAATCACAATCAATCGTCTCTTAAATGCGGAATGACATTTCGAAAATTCGATTTGAAATTCGAATATATCCACTCTTTAAAAGGACGATATACGATTGCTGGGCTCGCTATCAGCCAGCTATTAAATGAAAATAAAAATAAAATACTTCATTTGCTCGTTCCCATGAAATAAGATATAAATCGTAATTTCTGGTCGAGAAGTTTATACTTAAGGCTATATGATATTTACAAGAGTTCAAAACATAAGATAAAATTGTATAATATTGTTAATATTTGATTGGTTTTTTGTAAAATCTTTTTTTAAAGAATTCGTTTAAAGGATGACACTTTGATGAAAAAATAAAAATAACAAAAGCCACTTACATAGCTGGAAGGTTTTCCCGGACTGGACTGGGAAATGCTTATTGTTTAAACGAGATGTATTCTTGGATGAGTACCACTTTCGACGGTACACTGTAGGTTTAATGGGATCCCTTTATCGCTAGCGAACGATCACCCTTCATCCACATCTCAAAAACAAAGCGTATCCTTTTGCAAACCAAAATAAAATGTCTTTTTTAAAGACAAATTTAAGCAAAAAACAATGAAAAAAATCACAATCAATCGTCTCTTAAATGCGGAATGACATTTCGATAATTCGATTTGAAATTCGAATATATCCACTCTTTAAAAGGACGATATACGATTGCTGCGCTCGCTATCAGCCAGCTATTAAATGAAAATAAAAATAAAATACTTCATTTGCTCGTTCCCATGAAATAAGATATAAATCGTAATTTCTGGTCGAGAAGTTTTTTGTTATTTTTATTTTTTCATCAAAGTGTCATCCTTTAAACGAATTCTTTAAAAAAAGATTATATATATATATATATATATATATATATATATATATATATATATATATATATATATATATATATATATATATATATATATATATATATATATATATATATATATATATATATATATATATATTATATATATATATATATATTAATTTGATGTGAACGATAGTTATCAGGTTTTTAATTTATACTTTAGGAACTTGTAATGTAATTGTAATTGTAATAAATAATAACTGTTATAATAATTGTAATTGTATAATAATTGTATATAATATTATAATAATAATATTGTCATTCTAATAAATAATAATAATTTTAATTTTAAATGTAATAAATGATAACTTTAGGAATATTTGTAAATATAGAAACTTGTAAACAAAAAACAATTTCACAATTTCCGCTATGATGACAATAAACACAAAGTGGGTACCTTCAAAATATAAAAAATGAAAATAGAAAATAAAATACCCTTATAAATACAACTAAGTGGCTTACCATTTGTAGACCGTACAGAATACGTTAAATCCTGAAACGTAATATTGATGGGTGGTCTTCTGGCCATTGTTGTTAAAGCCTTGAAAGTAGACCCGGCCCTTTCAAGAGGACTGGGCACCCAAGTATCCTGGGTATTCATAGCTGGTTCCTGTTCCATCATGGGTCTGACTTCCACCGGTCCCTTCTTCACGGTCGGTAATAGCGACATCGTAAATAATAACTATTTTTTTAAATAGAAAAAAAATTATCACAGTACTTTTTAAAACAAAGTTTAAATTTAACTGTCAGTTTTTCCCGCCATCGGAAATTTGAATAATGTTCGCAGCGGCAGTGTCCGCTTATCCCTGAGAGCGCTGCGGAACTGATTAGCGCAAAGCAGAACTTACAAATCTTCACCGTAAACGTACGCTGGCTACTAGGCTACGATAATTGACCGAAAGGCACTTGGGTATATTATTTGACACCATTTTGTACGTCTGTGAAGCTGGCGGCACACGAGAGCTCAAAGTTGTATCAATTGTTTTACTATCCGGCAAAGAAAAGTATGAGCGAATGCGCTAAAAAAACATCGAGATGAATTCGGATATATATATATATATATATATATTTTGACACCCCTTGAGACAATTAAGACCATTTTCAGACTGAAGTCTGCCTGGGTGTCTGCGTGTATTCCTCGACGATAGCATTCAAACGCTTCATATATTTCAATCTCGAAATATTGCAGTTAGAGACTTGAAATTCGGTACACATATGCCTTGATGGACCGAAATCACGGGAATATCTCGTATAGAAACGACCTAAAAAATATTAAATACCGCCGTATTTAAAAAAATACTACATCATTGTTGGTAAAATACCATTCTATTACCACGGAACTACTAAAAAATGCTACTTTTGCTATCATAGTCCTTAACACAATCACTATCGGTTGGGGGGAAGGGTGGTCGAGGAAGAAGGAGGGAGGGAGTTGGCGGGAGCAGAGGTAGTGTCTGGGGGGGGGGGGGTCTGTTTGCCGGGAAATTCTTGGGGTGACACAACCGATTTTTTGTAGTTTAATTGCTCACATACTGGTTTTGATGATTCATATATGGAGTAATGTGGTAACTTTTGTTGTCGTGCGAAAAAACGATTTTGATCTTTTAGTGGATCTTGAATGAAATAAAAACCCCTTTTTGAACATATTTTTTAATACTTACAATGGTGGACTTACCGTGGTTAAACAATATCTCCCAGTTAACCGACTTATTAATGTGATAAGAAGTGGCAAAACTAGAGTAATATAGAATACGATACACCTAAAAAAAAATGCATTTTATACATATTTAAAGCAAACAATTAATACATAAATAAATAAATATCCTAAAAACTGTTTATTTCGCCATTGGCGATTGGCTCAAAGAAACACGTATAAATCTCAACTGTAGCTGTATAGTCCGCTGGTTACTACTCTACAATAATTGACCGAAGGGCACTTGAGTATATTATTTCACACCATATTGTATGTCCTTGAAGCTGGCGGCCCACGATGGCTCACAGTTAGGTCAATAGTTCTTTCGTTTATTAGCACCCTTTCTATGTTTTTCTACGATCCATACACGGAGTAATATGGAAAGATTTCTGATTGTGCGAAACATCGTTTTGATATTTTAAAGGGTCTTGAAATTAAATGCAAAATCTCTGTATTGCAGAATATTATTATACAATTGTGGATTTATTGCTAAGGTTAAACGGGCTCGATTGCGTTTCTTCATGATCGGGAAATATTTCATGCGAACTAGACAGAGCGGTGCGTTAGAGCAGAATGTAAAATAAACGATCCTATGTTTTCCCTCACAAAAACTACCTACTGCACATAACATAATCTGAATTAATTTTGAACATTTAGTCCGGTCGATACTATTGTCCTGGAAAAGTGTCAATCATTTGTCTCATATTCCGCTCTAACGTATTGGCCTGTCTCACTCGCATGAACTAATTTCGATATTAGTTCACGAACAAACGCAATCGGGCCCAATATCTTACAGTCAACCAACATATTGATGTGATAAGAAGTGGCTGCAACACTAGAGTAATACAATATACGATAAACTCCGAATTAAAATTTAAATATGAAAGCATATGAATGTTACACATACATAAAGCAAAAGGCGAATACATAAATAAATATATCAAAAACATAGGGAGAGGACAGCATTTGTGTTTTATATTTGTCGTAAAAAAAGATTTTTAATGATCCTTTAAAGGCGAAAACGTGCTAGTGCCTTTTTAATAACTGGCTGAATCTGATTTCATGGCCGGGATGTATGCACAAAGAAGGATTAACCCCTCAGGCCCCGATTGGCCGATATCGGCCACAACACGATTCAGCGTGATGGCCCCGTTTTAATTTTATTTTAATTTAATTTGTTTTATTTTATTATGTTTTATTATGTTAATATGTTTCATTTTAATTATGGGTACAGTGGTTTGGCAGTAATTAATGTTTTGGTGAGACAGTGTCGTAATTCAATTTTTTTACTAATTTTTACTAAAATTTTTTGGGACAGCAACTTGTCAATCGGCTGAGGGGCCGAGGCCAGAAGGGTTAAGACAAAATTGTCAGGTTGATTGTGATTTAGGATAAGCAGAATATAATTCTGCCTTTTACTGAAGTGGGAAACCATGACTTCATTACTCGACTAAAGCCTCGTCGAGGTAGGAGGGATACATATGATTGGGTAACACATTGTATAGTAGAAGAGAAAGGATGTACCATTTTTTCTAGTCTTGTATCAGCAGCCATTGCAATGTTGCTCTGTACACCGAACCCTGATCATACTTGCTCAAGTTTAATATGTATCTTATGCGAGCGTTCTGCAGTCACTATAGCTTATCCAGATTGGTTTCGGTGAGGTCCAGATATGCGATATCGGCATACTTAAGCATTGGCATTAACATACTTGGAACTATGGTATGCTTAATGCTTACAGGGAGGAATATTCTGCAATCGTCGAAAGATATGAAGCCATTATATGTTCGCCTATTTACTTCATTGACTTGTGCTGACCACGAAAGACTCTCGTTCTCAAGTATACAATTCTTCACGACTTTAGAATACCTAAGACTTTTCTCTCGATGTCTACTCAATGTTAATACAACATACAAATATATGACAATATATGGCAATCACAATTGATTAAGTCTTAGAAAGGAATAAGACAATGTCATAGGTTTTAGCCTAAGAAGCGAGTTCATAGCGAGTATGGCAGAGATATCAGCAGGATTTGTGTGAATATAGACTTGAAGGTTATCAGAGTAAAAGTGATACGAGGCGGTAAGGTTCTCGGTAATGGGACTGATAAATATAGAGAAGAGAATATATTAGGGATTTAGAGAAGGATATTCACGTTTTGAGGTCACAGAAACCCAAAAAAGGCCAGTTGTTCGCGCGGTCACGTGACACACACAGAAGAAACCACTATACCGATCAGTTGAAATTTGGTATGTGGGGTTCTATTAGCTTTGTCTCGCCGTTGTTTTAATATTATCATTTTAGATATAAAATTAAGGGTAGCTAAATATATTAAAACTAAATATTTTTATCTTAAAAGTGATCTATCGATTCTTATAAATATTTGTTTAAAATAGTCTTTATAAAAGTAGTCACTGAATGTCCTTACTAATTTTCCGGGAATACTCATTTACTTTCAATCCGTATACACTGGTGTAAGGGTCGTTTCTTCGAGAAGTATCGGACCGTTTATTTAAGATATATTGGTATAAAAATGTGTGACGCTAGCTTACTTTAATTTTTATTCAAAATATACTTACATGGATTTTGCCATGGGCTATTTGAACAAAAGAGTCGATACTAGTTCGACTTTTGATTCCTTCGCGACTTCTGATATATCACGAATAAACGCGATAGTCGACATTAGGTCGATTTTATTATACTTGTAGTTCGCTCGTTTGTCGTGGTTCTCTCGACACGGATGTCGACGAAGCGACCGCGAAACTGTTTCCTTCCTATTAGGATATACACTCAAAAATATTAATTATGAAAACGTACATTACGATAAGGACGACTGCTTTTCGATCGACGTACGATCACTATTGCACCTGTCATTCTGTTCTCGTTTGACCTTGGATCATCCAGCTCGTGCCCGCCTACAATCGACTAGTCGTCGACTCGGCTTTAAGGCACAATCGCGTAAAAGTCACTGCGTGGAATAATAGCTTACTCTAGTTCATTTTTTAATTCCGTGACATTTTAAGGTTCCGTACAGAAGTGTAAAACGGGGTCGTAAATACTTTTCTCTTACCCAGTTGAGTGTAAAGTGTTTTGAAAGAGTAGAAGAATCTGGTGTCCTCAGTATGATGTATATAAGAAAGATGAGGCACCCAGAAAAGTTTTCGCAAATGCCAAAGTTTTTGATATATGTTAATAGTCCATATAATTTAGAAAATCTTTGTCCTTAAGCTCCAGGAGATATATTTATGATACCTTGCTGCAACACAAATTATGCTGGTAATTCTTTTATAATTCCGGCTACTTAACTAGAAATATGCTCCCATCCGGTAGAAAGCACGAAGCTTGCCATAATATATGTTATTTATTTAATGTTTGTTAATTATATAATGTTTGTTAATTATTTAATATATGTAAATTATTTCATTTACGTTAAATATTTAATAAATGATATTTTTTTATTATGTGTTAATTATTTAGGATATGCTAATTAGTTAATAAATTGTTATTATTAAATATTTAATAATTATTTAATATAAGTGGAGAAATATTGTTGTTCAAAAATAAATGAAATTAAATAGAAAGCTTGTTTCTCCTACTATTTTCTAAGACCGTAAATTTGATGAGATCACTCTACCTAATAAAATAAAACTGTATCCAATTTGATAAATTTTCCTAGGCCTAATGAAGCTTAAAAAAAATGTTTCATACAAATAAATTTTTATTTGCGTTACTGTAATACGCATGAATCTACATTTTGAAATTAAAAAACAGAAAAGCATGCAAATGATGGAAAGCAGCGAAGTAGGTAACAATTATCCATTATCTGAAGCCTAATTAGATTTTCGGATTTATGTGTGCCGTCAGCTTCGTACCATGTGCCGTAAAAAGTGTGCGATGGACTGCTGCGTCTCGATACGGTATTTTTAAACTCATGGTGTCGGCGGCGGCGGCGCAATCATTGATCATTTTCTTTGCTTTCGTTTTATACGATCTAATTTGTGGTGTTTTATAATACACTGTTGACCTATAATAACACTTAGCTAGGCAGTAAAAACTGTTGAATAGTTGCACCTAGCTAGGTCGATCGTCTGAAGCAGCGCAGTCTCACAGATTTGCCGGACATGTCGGTCGACGCATCCAAAGTCTAGGTTCTGTCATTAATTATATAGCTTTTTAGATTGCTCAGTGTCGTACTACTATTTGACAACCATGATCTTACTACAAAACGCAACGTGTAGATTTTACTACGTAAGCAACGCAAAGTTCAAAAAATTGATTATTCTTCTATTATTATGTTCAATATGGCCACTTTTGTGGTACAACTGTATAGCGGCTTACTGTAGATAGCTCTCTAAACGTGCCTATGCTTATATTTACTACCTTGACGTCACTGAAGCCATCCTCGACAAATTGGAGCGGTTGCAAAATGTGTGCATTGGGTATATCTAAAATGCGCAAAAATTTGATCAAGTCTCTGAGTATAGACGCAGACTTCACTAGCTTCGAATACGGGAACGTGGAAATCTGCATATTCTTTACCTTCTTTATAACATCCTCAACAATCCTACCGCTCCCTCCTACCTAATAGAAAAATTCGTCAATCACTTAGGAAGTCATGGTCTTCTACTCCGTTCCAGCCAGGATAGTAAAATTGCAATTCCCACTCATAATTCTTCTTTTTTATAATTCCTTCACCGTTCATGCAGCTAGATTATGGAAGCAGCTCCCGTCAAATATCAGAAACGCACCAAATCATACTTTTTAAGTGTCTCTGAAAAAGCATTTCATATCCCTAAATTCCTAGGTATCCTACGTCTCATCCCATCCTCTCTTATCATTTGCTCCTTGCAAATATTCTAAATCCTAATTATATTTAAAAAATGGAATTTTTGGTACTCAGGAAGTTTTAACGATTAGTCGTTCTGTCTCCCTGAAGTGTACGCAGAAGACTTGGACAAAAACAGTCCACCATCAAGTTCCGCCACAAGCCCGTAAGAGGCCAACGCCTTAACCGCGAGATAGCCAGGAATGCTACCCAGTGGGCTTACACTCACGCCCTTACTTCCAATTGCGACCAGATTACTCCAGTCTCTCGATTGGTTACGAGTTCGAGGTCGCTTGCGCGGTCCTCTCCCTTACGAAGCGGTGAAACGGTGTATACCGAATCTATCGCGGACCACGGCATCCTTTGCCCGGCTGTTCACCCAGGATCGGGTAGCCGATGGTCGTTTCAAGAGCAGTCGCCGTAAAGTCCGCAACCACCCCCGCTCTATAGGAAACAGTACTGCTTCCAGACTCCCCCGACTGTTAGTCAGAGTGCGCAATCGATTGGCAATGCCGCACGGAGCGCAGACCGTCCAGGAGCGCCAGAAGATTGATTCCTAGGGGAAACTAACTATAAGGTCAGAGTCCTACCCAGGCTCGCACTTAATGCGTGGAGGCCGTCGGATGGCTGTTGACCCGTGAGTGTGACCACCCCTGAACAGAATGGGTCTTCGTGGCCAACTCAGCAAGGGCCCCTTAGCTCCCTTACCACAAAATACACGACACGACAGAATTGTTCAGATAGTTATGATTCCCGGCAATCTTCTCTTAGGCTAAGAGCAAAGCATTAGATACTAGTCCTGGGTGAAACTGCTAATTTGGATTAGCAACTGTTACTGCTACTGCTAAGCAAATTTAGCACGTTTTTTAAAACTCCAACCTGCTACACTGCTAAGCACCTTACCATGGAGGAAAATATCGTATAATTTCAGGTCTAGGTGGCTATTATCAAATAGTATCTAAATATCAAAAGTGTTCGTTTGGCTGCCATTTTTTTGTGAGCTCAGTCGAGCCTTTGATTGCCTCCAAACCAAACTTCTACTAGAACAATTAGAATACTAGACACAGAAAATGAAATATTCAAGTCTTACTTGCAAAAAAAGGTCCTTTTCTTGTATAATTTAGCGTGCTAAATTTGTCTATGGCCTTAGTAAATCAAATGGACTACAGACAAAGGACAATGGGCAAAAATGCATGGGCGCTGGGCCCACCTCCCCAATAACAATAACCTATTTACTATCGGAAAGATCTATTTATCTACAATATTTATGACTACTACAACTTACCTCAATTATGACCCGTTTCGGAGTTTTGAAGTTCAAAATCTTCTTAAATATGGCTTATTACACGAAAACCCCCATGTTAATTATTTATTTTAAATATATTGTTTGCAGTGAAGATATATAAAAGATGGTATATTATGATGTACGGTCGCTGGGCACACCATGGTAAACAGCTGACTTTAGCATATTACATACGTCAGGAAATAGAGCGGGAAATAAATCATGAGACACATTACAGAGTTCAAGCAACATATCCATGTATTTCCCCTCTATATACTGCTGACAAAGTCGAGGATTCTTAGGAATATAGTTTGTACTCATACAGCGTATGCAGTTTATCGTTTTGGGTATTCTGCGATGGTTTTCGTTTAAATAGTTATTTTAAAAAACCATGCTTATATGGTAATTAGCCATATTAAATAGGATATAACTAAAAAACGGTTCATAATTTAGATTAGTCGTTCTGTGACATACAGCGATCGAAAAGTGGGGCCATTCTCTTTTAGCATGCTATTTTTTTCGTGAATCACCAGACTGCAAAGTAATAGAGATGAATCACCAATCTGCAAAGATTGACAGATATCTGATTGAGTCCGTGATAACTTGTGACACACTTGCGTCAATATTCGATTACCACAAGGCTCAGTTCTTGGACCATTGCTATTAATAATTTACATAAATGACTTGAGAGAACATTTACAACGCCCACTGCATATTGCAGAATATTCATGTGTCAAAAACATTCGTAAATACGAAATTATTGAAAATTGTACGTGTAGGCCCTTTCTCGATATAGAGTCATCGTAAGGTATATAAGATTCCTTAACTCTTATAATCACATGAAACTTTAGACCTTTATCTAATATTCGTTTAACATTTATAGTTAGAAGATCTGTAATTATCCATTTTATTTTGATTACGCGATATACTGTTTTGGCACTTCCACATGTTTCCTTAAACTCTCTAATTGGCTAAAAAAAAAAGCGGCCATCGGTAAAAAAATCGGTTGTGTCACCCCAAGACATTCCAGGCAAGGAGCCAATGACTGATTTCAACTGAAAAATAATTTTATAAATAAATTCAATGAGCGCGCTCTCTCGGCCGGCGAACGCACCCGTTTGGGTTCCGTTACACAACGGCCCAGAGAGGCGAGGTTCGTTTCTCGGCTAGCATCGGGCGACTCGGCGTTAATATTTTATTAAAACGTATGGTGATATTATTAATGTAGCTTGTATATGAGTTATTCCAACCAAAATGTCACAATGATAACCTAACAATGCATCTGCTTACCGAATATTTAAGTCCAAATATTTCGCCCCCTAGTGGACCGACTTCAACCACAATTCAACCTTTCCACTCTTGCCATGACCAAATGATGCCTGCATACCAATCCCCAGCTCAATAGGATTAAGCGTTTAGGTGATATCTTAGAGGAATCCTACACACAGACAGACACACACAGACAGACAAGCAGACACAGCCAAACTTCAATCGGGAATTGCTCTTAATCGCCTCAGGGGAGCCCCGCCCCCATAGACAATTAAGAGCATTTCCATTGGAGGAATACACACACACACACGCACACACAGGCCCACACACACAGTCACACACAGCCTCACATACATACTTTAGTCTGGAAATGGTCGTAATCGTCTCAGGAGGGGTCAAAATGGATATTTCCGTCTTAAACTCCATTTTTTTAGGGCGTTCACAATACTCCTCCTCCTGGTCGGTTGGTATGCCGGGAAAGTAATAGCATATACATAATGAAACTTTTTTAAAAGGACGTTTAGACAACTCTACAAAAATAATAAAAGTCTTCACTTATATTTCCATTTAGCTAACTCACAAAAATCGAATAAAAACGCTTTACCAATAAAAACGCGTTTGTATAATGTTGGCTAATTTCAACCGGCGACATTATTAGCAGAAAGTGTTTAGAAATAAAAAAAACACCTTTTTCAAAATTAGTACACATATACAATTAATCTGCAAGGCCTATTACGTACCCTCTCGCATTTCAGTCGCTATCGCAATTGTCAAATTCGGTAATACCATTGATTTTATAGTGTAATAAAAATCAATGGTATTACCATTGATTTTCTATAAAATCAATGGTATTACGAAAACTATCGGTTTGGGCCGCTCCTAGCGGCGAGTAGCCGAACATCCTACAATCGCATCGAGAATCGTTTCTGTCGTTATCGGTATTGGGCCCGATTGCGTTTCTTTGTGAACTAAAACTAACATTAGTCCAAGCGAACGAGACAGAGCAATACGTTAGAGCGGAATGTGAAACGAACGATCGTCGATAAATACCACCTGCCGAACGTATACTCGTCCGAATAAATTCGAGCATATTTCGTGCGGTGTAAGATTTGACCTTGGCGGGCAGTTTTAACGCGAAAAAGTGACAACCGGTCATCTCACACTCCGTTCTAGCGTATTGCCCTGTCTCGTTCACACGGACTAACTTCCTATTTTAGTTCACGAAGAAACGCAATCGAGCCCATTAGGAATGCTATTTCGGGTCGCGTTTCTATAGCAAGGGTGCCATTTTAGCAGCAATATCGTATTCGCTCTCGTGTTGTGATATTTTAGAAGAAATCTCGTTTTTTTGTGGTTTGTAAGTTAAAATGGAAAATTTTCATCGTTCAATATTTCTAGAGGAGGAAAACTCGGAAAAACTGTTATAATAACATTCCACCAAGATTTTTTCATTGCGTGCGATTAGCTAGTAAGCAAAATCGTTTGGAAGTATGTGTTTGTTTTATAACCATGGGATATGTTAATTTATGTTATATAATAAAGTTTTGTGTGAATGATTGTTTTTTTTCAATAGCGATCATATAATATATTTTTTGTGTGATAACTGTGTAATTTATTTATTGATAACTCAAAAAATGTATGATTGTAATAATTTGGGGTTTTGTGCAGATCAAGAAGTTTTAATTGATGCCAGTAATATAATTATTGGGACTATAGTAGTATAATTATATTTTAGGACCTTTTATAGCCTTGATATTATATTACTTCTACATTCTACTTGGAAAATTAGAATCTGTGGGCATACACGGCGACCTACTGCGATGGCTCTCATCGTACTTGAGGAACAGGCGACAGGCTGTTGTACTGGGTGGTTTTCGGTCGAATTATGTAAACATTCCGTCTGGCGTACCCCAGGGCTCTCATCTTGGTCCGCTGCTGTTCAATGTGTATATACACGATATTCAGGATTGTTTCCAACACTCACACTGCATCATGTACGCTGACGATCTTAAAGTTTATTCTGTGGTCAAAGATATTTCACAGTGTCATCGATTACAGGAGGACCTTGCTCGCATGCCAGTCTATTGCTCTCTCAATAAATTAAGTTTAAATGCGGCGAAATGCAGCAAGTTATCCTTTACTCGTAACCGGTCAAAGTATGATTTTGACTACAGGATAGGCGGAGAGATTATAGTAGAGAAGAGTGTAGTGCGGGATTTGGGGATAATGCTGGACAACAAATTAATGCTGGATACACACATTGAACACATGGTGGGAAAAGCTTACAGAGCTCTCGGTTTCGTGTTGAGAGCATGCAAACCATTCTCCGACATTAATGTGCTCTTCACTCTTTATAACGCCTACGTTCGCAGTATAGTGGAGTTTGCGTCACCTATATGGTCACCGCAGTACAATGTACACCAGGGGCGTCATTTCAGATTTTGATTGGGGGGGGCATGCACAAAGCGCCATTGTTTTGTCAAGGTTTTTATTAAAAAAAACAAAAACCATAAAAAATAAATTATATATATATATATATATATATATATATATATATATATATATATATATATATATATATATATATATATATATATATATATATATATATATATATATATATATATATATATATATATATATATATATATATATATATATATATATATATATATATATATATATATATATATATATATATATATATATATATATATATATATGGCATATATAAGTAATAAAAAATGTATCTATTTAATTAAGTAGCGTTTTGTTATTGGTTCATTAAATTTACCTAATTATCGTCTAATATAATCTAAATTCTGAAGAAACTGTAATATAATTTCATACAAGAAACAGTTGAAGCCGCTAATGATACTTTAAAAGTGCAATCATCTTTTGAGCCTACGGCAACAACTAAGAATGTCAAAGGTAGCACAATAGCTCAGGTATCTTCCCTGGCTGCAGCAATAGCGACACATGGAATATCCCGTCTAGCTACTGCGTTAACTCCGTCTTTCTCGCACACCTCATCAAAAGAAAATCAGAGTAAGTTACTTAGCACTAACTCACTAGAATGTCCCGCCCAGCCAAACATAGATTTCCCAAAAACCAATGGAAGGAGGTTCACCGCTCGTTTCTATGACATCTATGAATGGATAGAATACTCCACAACAGAAGACGCTGTGTATTGTTTCCCATGCCGACACTTCAACGCACAGTCTTCTACTGTTCGTCCGGGTGAAGCAGCTGGCAGTCGCACTTTTATAGACAAGGGCTTCAAAAAGTGGAAAGATGCTTCTGCTCTTTTAAAGCAGCATGCACTTGGAGAAAGACACAAAACGTCAATAACATCAATGGCTGAATTTAAAAATAGTAGCTCCCAACAGAAGTCAGTATCATCTCTATTAGACTCGCAGCGATCAGGAAATATAGAGGAAAATCGAAAGCACATTAAAGTTTTACTGAAAGCGACTGGTTTTCTCGGCAGAAAAGGTCTGGCTTTTAGAGGGCACGACGAATCAGAAAATTCTCAAAACAGAGGTAACTTTCTCGAGCTGTTAGACACCATGACTGGTGATGATCCTTATATTAAAGATAAATTAAAGCGTCGATATGGTCATTACTGCTCACCGGAATATCAAAATGATTTAATCGACGTCTATTCTTCAAGACTGCTGAAAACCATTATCACTAAAGCTAATCAAGCCAAATACTTCGCTATAATGGCTGATGATACGAAAGATACATCAAAATCGGAACAGCTTGCAATTTTAATCCGTTATGTTGATGCTGAAGAAACAAAAAAAAAATGAACGTGCAATCGGGCTCCACCATCTAAAAGACTGTAGTGCCGAAAGTATTGCCAACGCTATACAATCGATGTTATCGGATCAGGGACTAGACATAAAATACTGCGTTGGTCAGTGCTACGACGGAGCAAATGTTATGAGAGGATGGGTCAGTGGGGTCCAGGCGAGAATTAAAGATTTAGCCCCTCATGCTACATACTTCCACTGTCATGCTCACCGACTTAATCTTGTTGTGGTGCATGTGTTGGGTAACAGCGACGAAGTTAAAGATTTTTTTTCTACAGTTTAAACTCTCTATCAATTCATGTCCAACAGTGCTACTATCCATGAGCTTTTCGTAAAAATACAACAGAGGATGAATAAACCAGTACTGACTTTGAAAAGGACGATCACTACAAGATGGTTCTACTGGTTTAATGCAGTTATGAAAGTTCGAAAGACATACCAGGCAATTTTGGCTGTTCTAGATGAAGGAAAAAAGGAAAGGGCAGAGAGTATAGGAATAAAAGCGCAAATAATACAGAAAAAGTTCATATTTCTGCTTTGTGCTATGGAGAAGATATTAGGCATTACTTATTGTCTATCACAGCAGCTACAAGCTGAAGAACTTGATTTAGCAGCCGCCGTGCATCTTATCAAAAGTACGGAAGAAGAACTTAAAACATCCAGAACTGACGACACATACCTAGAGGTTTTAGAGAAGGCTAAATCTTTGGCACTCAGTAGTGGTGTTGTATGGAGTGAACAAAAATGATCGAAGACTGTTCCTCATAGACTCGCTGATAGTGTGATAATGTCAACGACGGGTAATAAAAATACTGAAAATAAGGCCATATACTTCGAAGTTGTTGACAGCATTCTCGTGGAATTTAATCGCCGATTCTCCGAAAATGAAGGCCTGTTCTCAGCAATAGATGGCTTAAAGAAAGAAAATCCAGCCTTCATGGCGGAAGAGAAATTAAAGCCATTGATAGAAAACTACAAAAAAATTCTAAATGTAGAACTTTTACAACTGCAACTGCCCCTAGCTAGGAACTATTTACAAACCGGCGATGAAAACTCCGTTTTGTCACTACTCGAATCTCTCTGAGTTCTTCCAGTAGCATACTCAGAAGTGATAAAACTGTTGCAAATTTTTGCTACACTGCCTATCACCACAGCTGGAAATGAAAGATTTTTCTCTGTGCTGAAAAGAGTAAAAGGGTACCTACGAAGTTCTACTGGCGATGAAAGATTGTCCTCACTTATGTTGATGGCGGTTGAAAGAGAAGAAATGAAAAAAATATCACTAGACCAATTGGTGGATGATTTTGCGGCGAAGAAACCACGACGATACCCTTTGCTACACCTAACATGACATTGGAATGTACCGTAGTTATTTTGTTTCATGATACCTTTTACAAATAAAGCCTATGTAATAAAATTTGATACATTTTTTCATCCATACCCAACCTACCAAAAAAGTTCGTTTTCTTTTATAAATAACCAAGCGATCAATTAATATATGTACTTATAAATAGTAGGTAAAAATATCAGATTTTTTTGTAAGTTCCAAAATTATAGGGGGGGGGGCAATTGCCCCCCCCTGCCCCTATCAAATGACGCCCCTGATGTACACATTGACCGTATAGAGCGTATTCAGAAAACCTTCGTAAGGCACTTGTGTCATCGAACCCTCGCTGAATATACCTCATATTCTGACGGCTTGGCAAGGTTCGAAATGCTGAGTCTTCAGCAGCGACGCAAAGTGACTGATATGACGTTCTTCCACAATATACTTTCGCATCATATCGACAGCCCACAAATTCTAAGCAGAATAGCCTTAAATGTCCCATCGCGCCGAACTCGTCACCCAAGGGTATTTAATGTACCCAGACTCCATACAAATCAAGCAAGGAATTCAACTCTGCATCGAATTATGGAAGCCTATGATGAATCGTTTCAGGAACTAGACATATTCTCAATGAGCAAAAACGAGTTTATCAGAGCGGTAATAGACCAGACCTTAAAAGCTTGAACAGATACATACCTGTGCAGAATCACACACTCTCATATATACACAACTATGACACATACACTTAGATGTACTTACACACACCCATTAAACACACATCACAATCACACACATAAACACACTCATCCTACTATATTCTACTATACTATACTCACAAATCGAGAGAACATGATAATATAACATAATATATAAATATTATTACACAACATGGCGCACATTAACTGTATATTAAAAGGAGACTATTTTGGCCGTAATATTGTTATTATTATTTATTAATTTAAGACCTGAGCGCTGTTTTTCTCTTTTGTTGGAATAAAAATAATAAAATAATAATAATAATTACGTTCGGTATAGTAATGACTTGTGGGTAGTAAATGTATTTGTTGAGGTCATTCTACAATGAAACGATTTATCATTACTAATACGGACCTCTTTTATCAATCAATTAAACTATTCGCGAAACGTATTCGCAGTGATACTGCTGTTGTTTGAACACTACTTAACAGATAGCGTTGCTATATATTTTAAGCTGTTTATTTATTTAAAAATAGTAATTGTATTTATTGTATTTTAAATATGTTATGTAATATAATATGCGAATAAACTTTCGGGTTTCGTGTTATTTTCTGTATGTATACTTTAAACAAGTATTCAAAAGAATGAAAAACACGACTGCCGTTACAGAAAGTGAACTACTGTATTTATAATTATTTTTCTTATGGCTTTTTTATGAAATAATTGTGGTTTATGTGTTTATCCATACAGATAGATGTATATTTCCAAAGTGTACTCAATCAGACCTTTCATTTGACACTAAACACAATATATTTACGCTAATTTGGACATGTGGACATTTAGAAAAGTATTTATTTGATATTTTGACAGTTTACGCATTCTATGACACTCGGTATGGCATAGCGATTCTAACAATACCACAGTCTTCTAAATCAGTTCAAGCGTTTAGAAGTTATGGTGGAAAAAAAATCGGAAAATATACCTAGATGAGCCCTGAACACATTACATTACATTTTTGTTGGGCAGCAGTTTAAAACTGAAGAAAATGAAGAGATTTTTAATATAGTTAAAAACCCAATAAGTATATTTATTTTGTAAAATTAGTGTCTTACCTAAATACAAATTATTCTAATAACACAGTTTTGCCTTATTTTTAATAATACATTCGACATATAATTTTCGTACATTTTAACGACAGTTTTAGACGTAATTGTGATATTTATAATAATACATATTAAAAATTAATATGACTTATAATTAGTTGAAATTCGGTGGCTAGTTTTATCAATTCGAAAATAAGTACTGATATGGTTTTGGAAACGGTTGGCGGTTTAACTTTTTCTTAATGTTCTTGCCAGAGTTATAAACGCTATAATTCGTATTATTATAGTGCTTACTAATAACACTAGAATGTCCAGCCAATAATTGCCGTTCGCCATGCCCACTTCCTCGAGAAGCTTTTTAGGAAACCTGGGAACAAAATATTGATACAATTATTTATTGCATATATAAATAGACGTGGTAGTCAGTGCCGGATTAACCAATATAGAGGCCCTTAAGCCGTCGAAATCTCGGGGTCACCTTTGAACAACAAAATCGTAATCGGGAACACCTTTGAACAACCTAATTCGTTTTGAACAACAAAATCTTAAAAAATCACATTTCTTAAAGAAAATAAACATTGATGTACAATATTGTAATATTATTAAACAAACATTAAACTATATAAAACTATATAAAATGATACAACTTGTCCTGATTTTTTCTAGTAAACTTTGTTAGGACATATTGGAAATTCACCGTTTGCAATACGTCGTATTCAGTGGTCATAATAGCAAGTTAATTCAATCGTTCTTGTGTCATCGATGAACGGTGACAATTTGACAATCTGATCAATATGGAAATAAAAATGAATTTGACATTTAGGGAATTCAATAAAAATATAAAGTAATGGTTATCGAGTCATGGCAGACTAACCATACATCAAATGTTAGAAATTATAATTTAATAAAACTTAGGTGCACAAATTAATGATATATTTCTAAATATGTATGTTGATTATATTTTAACATCCAAAAATTACGTAGCTAAAAAAAAATATTTAACTTTGTTGTTATACATATATTGATCTGAATTAAACTTTTTTGAATTAAACTTTTTTGACTAGTTTTTTTTATATAAAATTTTATATTACCTAACTTAAATTAAATATAATTTAGTTTTTTTATTTTCTTACTTATAACTTCATTTTTCTCTTTATTTTAGTTTTAAGACTATTATGTTTGTAATTCTCTATTTATTGGAATGTTATTGGACAGATCCGATCAGACTTCTCGCTGAATGACCGGAACGACCATTATTTCATCTCCGCTCGTTGCGGAGAGGGCGCGAGACTCCTTTGATTGATAATTAGTGGACTGTACAATAATTACTCACGCCTTTGTTCTTCTTCGATATCCTGAGTCGAAACTCCGATTTTCCCTTGTAGATGACGATGATGGAGATTAGGAGAGCAGGTGAAAGACGAAACCTTGCACTGAATTTTAATGTCTTTATTTACTTCAAGATACACGTACACATCAATCTCGATACACGACTGAACACATTTCCAACATTATTGCCCAGAGTTAATATGAATGTCTATTTTATACGAGCTAAGACAGTTTTCCGATCGGCCACCTATTTGCGGCGCTCTCAAAATCTTACTGACTGACTGACGAGTTCAGCGTCAAAAAACAGCTGACCAACTCGTCTATGCCCCTTGGTCCGGGACACTATAACAGGCTAGTCCCAGTTGGGTGGCAGAATCAAATAAGTAAAAGGTTAAGGTTTTGCCATTCGGTTCCTGTTATTTTTGTAAGCAGCATCAATGTTTTATAGTAATTAATTCTTAAATAAATAAATAATAAATAATTTTTTTTTGAGCAGTTTCAACTTGGAAAAAGAGCGTTCACCAGTAGCGTTCGTAATCATGAGACATCTACGATCGTACAGGCTGGCAGGGGCCAACTGACGATAACTTATAAAATTATACTATTGGTCGGATCAAAAAGTTTATTAGTCACCTTCTCCTTAGAATTTCAATTCGATGTTTTTTTTCTATCTATTAGAAATCATAAACAAAATATGAATTTAATGATCCCTTGTAGCGGGGACCCTAAAAGGAGTGTAGCCTATAGGTGCCTACTTGGCCTTTTGGATACTCCGGCACTGGTTGTAGTTATGGGTTTGTTGTGTTTACCTGTAGTGACAATATAGTTCCTCGTCGGAGCAGCCTAGCTGTTTTCTATCTCCACCGTACACACTTAGCAGGAGTGCTTCTAAACCGTACCGCATGAAGGATGTGTAAGAGATGAAACGCATAACAGCTGACATATGAGAGAACAGAACCAAGAAACCAGCAAAGACCAGCATTGCGCAGATGTATATCGCTCCAAGGAAGGTACCATTCTGGAAAATTAAATATTACATAATGATTTTATAAAATGTTTTCTTCACCGGGCAGGGTAACCAACCGACGAGGAGGTAAAGTATTGTGAACGCGCATTTTTTCCGAGATGAATACGGTTTTTTCCGAGATGAATACATTTTGAACCCCCTCCCCCCCCTGAGACGATTGACTATTTCCATACTAAAGCCTGTCTGTGTCTCTGTGTGTGTCTGTCTCTGTGTGGGTGTGTGTGTATTCCTCCACGATAACGCCCAAACGCTTCATCCGATTGTGCTGAGATTTGTCATACAAACATCGTTTGGTCATGACAAGAGTTGAAAAGATTGTGGTTGAAATCGGTCGACCAGGGGTGTACTAGTCACAGTTCAATCTCGAAATATTGTACTTAAAGACTCGAGATTCGGTACACAGGTGCCTTGTTGAGCCGAAATCACATTGTGAAATTTTGGTTTAGAATATCTCATATAAAGCGACACAAATAATATATAAAGTCCCCCCTACAATAATTAAATTGTAAGGCCCTTAAAAGCGGCGACGCTTGCGATGCGTGGTCGTTTGAAATTTGAATTCGAGGTTTCACGGCGACCGGCGTTTTTAATTTGGTTTTTGAATTAAATGAGTTGACGCGCGTTAGAAAATCATATTCTCATTGCTTTGCATCGCATATTAGCAGGATTTTTTGCCAACTGCACATCGAGTCTACTTATGAAATTATTATTCAGATGAAATAAGTCCCTGGATCCTCGCTGGGAAAGTTTTGGGTGACAAAACCGATTTTTTCCCATTATCTTTTTGATTTGTCCGTGCGTTGAAAACCATTCACACATTTTCCTCTGGTCTCTGCTTCTCCATCTAAACGGCTCTCTCCTCTGGCCTCTGCTTCTCCATCTAAACATCTAAGGCCTCTGCTTCTCCGTTACAAAAGTGAACTACTGTATTTATAACTATTATTTTACGATTCTTTTTATGAAGTATTTCTGGTTTATGTATTTATACATATAGCTATATATAGTTGCATATTTTTTCGGTATGTACTCAATTAGACCTTTCATTTGACAATAAACACAATATGTTTATGTTAATTTATTGAAATTTTGAGATTTGGATATTTAGACAACTATATACTTAATATTTGGACAGTTAAATTATTGGGCACTCAAGATGACATAGCGATTCTAAAATACCACATACTTCCAAATCGGTTTAAGCATTTAGAAGTTATGGTGGAATAAAAAACGGATAACATACATAGACGAACTCTGATCACATTACACTCCTTTGTTGGGCAGTCGTGTAATAATAGTGCATGAAATCGAAGGCTATTGCTGTTGTTCGACCTTATAAATAGGATATAAACGAATTTACCGCCTGAAATTTGTCGAAGCCGACGTTTCGGCTATGTTACAACCGCCGTTGTCCAGGGTACACTAAAAGTACTCACGGTTGTCATCTGCGGGTAGGCGGTAAAATTGGTACTTCGCAGATTACAACGGTGGTTGGGGGGCGGTTTCGGCGCGCGCCAGTTTTGAACCCCCTCTTCTTAAAATATTCTCAATACCCATTGCCGTAACACAAGATACAGTGAGTGTAGCGTGAAAAGTGGATTTTCAAAACTCACGCGCGTTGGTTTAACACCTTGGTTAAACCAAAGGTTGGTGACACGCCTCCCAACCGCTATAGGTAAATTCGTTTATATCCTATTTAAAATGATAAAATAACTTGGGTTGTCGACTACGAGCCCGTCACCACAGGAAGTTTTAACGATTAGTCGTTTTATCTCCCTGGAGTGAGCGTAAAAGGGTGAGCGTAGAAGAGTGAGCGTAAAATGATAAAATAATGATGCACATAGGAATAGCGTTTTTTCATTCAATTACTTACTATAGGATTAGCGCATGTTCCCAGGACATAGCCGATAGCTTCGGCCAGAAGTGTAATGAGAATACATGCTGTGAGGAACATTAGAAATCTGTCGCATTCACGTGGCTGATCCGACATAAAGTATGATACGCTGCAGTACAGCGTCACGAATACTATCTGTAAAAACAAAATTAAGAACCTTCAGACTTCTTATATAGATCAATAAAATTAAGGCACATGTTAGCAAGTGGGAGCCTGGTTTAGAAGGCCAAAAAAAAATCATGTCTTTTTTTAAAAAACTTTAAGTTGAAATTTATTCATGAATCTTTTACCTCTCGAGTCGCTTATAGTCTCAGATTGCTATAAGTGTAAAAAATACTGAATTTCTATAAAGAAAACTTTCAACGCGTTTTTCTTAAAACCATTTTTTCAGTTTTTCGCCGGTGATAAAAAACTAGTTGACGGATCAAGTTGTCCAAAAAAACAAAAAGTTATTAAATTCTCTTCTATATGAACTAAAAAAACAAATAAAATGTTTTTTTATATTTTTTTCCTATTTTCAATAAAAAAAATTGGGCGAAAAACGATTTTATTTCTTTAAATCATCAACAAATTAAAAAAAAATACAACTTTACTTATTTTTTTTAGTTCTTTCTAAAATACAGTAATAAAAAATTTAAAATCTTACTTTTTTTGTTTCAGGCAAAATTACGCTCGCTATTGCCGGCGCAAGCAGATACCATAATGTCTGCAGCGGTAGAAATATTTGCAATCCAATATCTCAAAAATGGTTTTTTTTACCTCCAAGGTACAAAAAATATTGTTACCTTTAAATGTTAATCAAACTGATATAAAAGATTCACGATTAGAAGGATTTAAGGTTAAGTAAAAAAAACTGAGAAACATGTATTTTTGGCCTTCTAAACCAGGGTCCCCCCTTAACCTAAAAGATTAAAGAAATAAACGTTCATTGTCTTGGCTTCATAACAAATCGTCTTACATCCATTCCGGGTTTTGGTTTTCCAGTTGTTCGCCCCAAGTACATTTAGGCCTTTAAACTTTCGATGGTTACACGTAATACCACCGCAATCAACTACTTCAAATACTTTGTTGATGAGGACCTTATCTAGTTCTCATCTTCACATATTCCTAAAGGATATTGTCAACATTGAGTGAACTGAAGTATGGGACGAAAGATGTATGAATTATTAATGATTTTTTTAAAGCATGTTGGCGTTAAATCTGCATACAAAAAATATAGTAAGCAGCCACGCGCGGTGCATCCTGATTACCGGAAGGAAATTTTCGCGAACTCTTGTAATTTATAATTACCTTTTTCACTCATAATATACATATGTGCCAATGGCTCTGACCAATGATTTTGACCAACGTGTAGAGGGGAATTATTGGTCACCTTGTTAAGTATTGTATAGTTAGCCCATACACCGGTGTAAGTTCCAAGGTGTTGTCGGTTTTTCAACAAAAATCAAAGACTGTTGGCAAAATTCATTAGCAAATCAAAGTTGGTCATCAGGACCACACGTTGGCCGCGCATTAGCAACGAGCTGCAGCATCCTCCATCTTATCTTTTTTATTTATTTTTGACAACCCTGTTACTGTGCACATTTAGGTAGCAATTACACACTGTAAATAATTAAACTGCGGCGGCCTTGACCAGATCGACATCTATTTTGGATGCACGCTTTGATGTCCGTACATTGGCCTGCCCGACACAAACTGAACGACCTTCCAAGTGTGGACTGAGCAACATATTCCTGTCCAATACGTGTGCCAGCGTGCTTGCCAATGCATTGGCCAACGTTTAAAGGGAGAAAAAAAAACCACTTCATAATTTCGCTTAACATTCCTAGTATCAATAACAATTTTGACGACTGCTTTATACTGCTTAAGCAGTTTAAATATCTGTTTGAAATTATTATTTCAGCTGAATACTGGAGTACCTAGTAACGTATATACCGCGAGAGTAATGCCAGGATTTCACTGTTATTATACCGATAATATAAAGCTTCAGAATGGTGGTGTTGTAATTTACCTGAAATCCGGCCTAAAAGCTTCCGTTAAAGAAAATATAATTGGTGATGCCAACTGCTTACATATTTGAGCATTATATACATATATTTGACATTTATAAAACACCAAGTAAACCAACTAATGATAACTTTGTTCAATCTCTAAACAATATCATAAATCATCCAAATCGATATTGCTGTAATGGTTTTAGTTTTAATAAAACACAAACTAGTATTCAATAAATGTTTAAAAAATATATTGAATAGTTTTAAATGTTTAGTATCTTGAAAAAAAAACTGTACTGTTACGTTTTACTCAAGTGTCACGTTATTTTTCAGCAGTCTTTTACCAAACTACTATGAATATCAATATTTTATCAAATATATTTTTTATTGATGAAACGTTCGTCCAATTTAGTCGTTGTAGACTCTAGTAGAGTCTGCCAATTTTTTTAGATAGCTGGCTAAATAACCACTTGGGGAGGCAGAAATGTTGGCAAAAAAAATTCTTCCAGATAAAGCTCGAGGATGTGGGAGGTGACACCCCTCCCCTTCCTTTTGCAACATGGGTGATTTTTTTTGGAGAGTTTTTCAGTTTTTGAAGGAATTTCGATTGCAATTCTGATATCTTAGAATCCTTTGTATGAAAAAGAAAAGTAAACGATTTATTAGGTAAAAAACCATTTTAAAAAACGTTCTTTTAGATATATGTATCCAATATAGCTATTAATATAAAGCAAAAACTCAAGAACCACTAAATAGATTTCTATTTAGTTTTTATTCTTGGTTAGGATTCACGACCTTGGCCTGGGATCATTATATTGGGTCCTTACCTATGAAGTTGATGTTCTATATAGGAAATTTAGGGACAACATTTTGTATGAAAAATATACATTTAATTAATAAACATGTTTCTATGCAAATTTGTCATTTTAGGGTAGTTGGCTAATTCCTCTGCTGCAAAACTCTCGTGGATAGGAACCAATGGATGCTTTGAAGGCGTTTTTCGCCAACTCTTAAAAGTACATTTTTTTCCCTTGTAAAAAGTTATCTAAATTCTGAAAAAAAAGTCTTTGGAGCAAGGTCCGGCAAAGACGGCGAGTGACTCATGCAACTTTGCGACTGTTTGTAGTGAAATCTGTGGTTATACATTGTCATGCAGAAGCAGTGGCGATGAGCGATTGATCACGCTCGGTTATTTAATCACGAGCTTTTCCATCATCGTTTGCAGTTCTTAACACTACACATTTAGGGTAACTGTATAGCCGGATTGCAAGAATCTGTAATAGAAAACACCGGAACAGGATCTCATATTTGAAATTAACGAAAAATTTCAACTTTATCATGGTTGTAAAAACAAACGACGAAAAGACAAATAAACAGCTGATTTTTGAAAAAGAATAACTATCTTTGAATGAAAATTTATATGAATCGGACATTCCTATTCAAACCCAAGTTATCCAAGTTCAAAATGACCAGTGTGAACAAACAGCAGGTAGGACCCAATATTTATTTATTTGTTTCACATGCTGGTCAGATCGGAGCGGTTTGCTGATCGGGGTTGGCCAGCGAGCCGTAGTTTGCTTATCTCTAGTCTAGATGTATTATGCAAATGAACAAAGTTGTATACCTGCAATGGTACGTGAGTGAAGAGCACAGCAGCGTAGTAGGTTTTCAAACTGTACCAGTGATTGAAGCACTCCTTTTTCAGTATCGGAAGTTCTTGCGGAACTGCAATCGAATAATTAAATTAACACTAAACGAATCAGGACACCATAATGGGAACTTACATTTAAGTACGGCGGGCATCATGCTGGTGTAACATAGATATACGATGGTAATCATCATGAAACTCATGTTGCTGATGCTTTTGGCCCCGTCTGAACCGGCATTTGTGAAGAGAAGACCGAGCACTATCCCCACGAGGAGGTGCAGGACAATCTTCAAATGCGACACAGTCTGTAAGATATACACAGTATATTAATAGATATGCACAGTATATCAATTAGTATACACATACAATTAGTATACATTATATTAATAGATATACACAGTATATTAATTAATTGTCAAAATTGGCTTGATAAGAAATTGTGAAAATTGGCCGGTAAATATCCTAGGATGTTTCTGTTAATCTTTACAGGGTGAGATTTTAATTAGTAACACCCTTGCAGTGGACGAATCAGTACAACAAAACAAGCAAATTTTGAAAAAAAAGTGATTTTTAATTGTCCAGTTCATAAATTATTGCGATTGAAGTAAAGTTTGAGAAGCGTTGAGAGCGATGCGCTATCTAGCGGTAGTTAAAATATCGCTAATAAACAATATTATCGATGTTTTACCTACTGCTAGATAGCGCATCGTGCATTTCGGGATCTAGACAGACACGACTAGAAGTGTTTATACAACCGTGATACAGTTCACCAGTAGGTATGTTGAAATAAGAGTTCAAAATCGGTTGTGTCACCAAAAAAGTTTTCCGGCAAGTAGCCAAAGACTTATGGAGGGATTTTGAGCGTGATGTACTTTCGGGAATGAGGTTAACCTTATTGAGAGGGATAGTCGACGACGAGCGCGAATAGTGAGAATGCAATGCATTGAACATGTTCGATTCAATCGTTTACGCAAATATACTGACCGGCGAAAATTCGATGTGATTTAGGCCCAACGAGGCATCTGTGTACCTAAGTAAAATATTTCGAGATTGAAATATGACTAGTGCGTAGTGGACCGGTTTCTACTACAACGTTTTCAACTGCTGCCATGACCAAATGATGCCTGCATACCGAATTTCTGATCAGTCGGATTAAACGTTTGGGCGCTGTCGTTGGGGAATAAATACAAACACAGACAGACTTCCATCTGAAAATAGCCTTAATCGTCTCAGAGGGGCTCAAATGGATATTTCCGCGTTCACCTCGAAAAGAAAATAGCACGTTCACAGTACTTTCCCCCCTCGTCGGTTGGTAAACAGGGAAAGTAAAAATAAAACAGGTAAAATTTTCCCGAAAGACTCACCCAATCGCGGTAAAGTTGCACAACACATCGATTTATTAAAACCAAAAATTTGCAAAACTCCGACGGCGGCGATATGAGCACAACCTTTTTGCTGGCTTCCTTGTGCAGCCTGGTCTCTTGGTCTTTGGTT